>JBBPCZ010072617.1:0-11956 GCA_037974445.1 Brycinus macrolepidotus | reverse complement strand
CAACATATGTATCAACTTAAACAGCACTAAATTATAACATTCATACATTACCACAAAACATCTATGTCTTTCCACCCTCATGCTCCCTCCTTGCATTCCTACCCATCTACACAAATATGAAATTATTTATTCATTTAACTCACCTGGATAAGTCCCATGCAACAAAACTGAAGAAGGTTTTTGTCCAGGAACCCACCATCAAAGAGTATCCAAAATTCCATGCACTGGTTGCGAAGAAAACACCACCAATATTCAGTTCTTTGGTTTGTGGTGCTGGCTCCCTCCAAGTAACTTTCTAGGGTGCCATCTGGGCGTGTAGGTACGAGGAAACGCTGAAAGCCTCTAACATAGCCATTTTCGGTTCCAAGGTCACCTCTTACAACTCTAGGGCTGCCCCCTAAACGCTGCACTACCTCTATGTAATCAGCTTTGGGTCACTATTTGTTGTGTAGGCATTAAGCCAAATTATTTTCCTTGAAAAACCATCAATACTACCATTAATACAAAAGCCATATGGCTTCAGTTTATCATATGAGTCCAGGTGCCATATAAAGTTCGGACCTTTTGAGAAGTAGTTTCTTCGCCTGAGGCGTCTTGCTTGCCTTAATGAAACTCCTCGGGGATCCAGCTCCTTCAGCACCATGCGCACATCCTCTTTCTTCACACGTAGTCCATGTTCTATGCATTTGGTGTACATCCACCGATACCCGTGGAGTTTTCCAGAGTACTGCAGTTGGTTGCTAATGAATTCAACCAGAATCGCCAATTCAGAGTACACTTTGCGATGAGTGTGTCCGCTTGCGCTAAGAACCCTCTTCAGATGCCTTAGACTTATGTAAAAGTCGTGCCTACTGAGAAGCGCTGATTGAATCTCTTTATATTTGAGGCCTATCTCAAAATAAAATTCTATAAGCCTCTGCATTGGTTGTGCGTGCTCCATTATTGCGGCTTCAAGTAGCTGTCTTGCCAAACTGACCTGGAAGTATAATTGCTTGTGTAAAAACTTTGCGAGATCTCGCAAAAGTTTTGCGGGTGACTGTATGCGGTGACTGTGTACTATAGCAACCACCTAAAAAACCTCAAAGCTACCACCTCTTACCATAGCAACTGCCTAGAATGTACTTAGCAATCACCTCCTACACCATAGCAAGCATCTAAAAACACCCACTTTGAATACTGTCTTCTGCTTATTCTTGCTTTTTCTAGAGCTGAAAACGCGTTTCCAGAGCTCCTTGGAACAGGCGTTTAAACAATCTGAATTGCCAAAAGTCATTGGACCGCAAAACAACATTTCTAACATTCAAATAATATAACATTTTTCCTTTAAGGACTTAATCTGAAAAAGAATGGAGCAAACAAATTTATTTTTCAGGACAATTCAAATCTTCTGCTTATTTGGTGTTTCTTGTCCTCAAAACGCATTTCCAGCGCCCCTTGGAACAGATGTTTAAACAATGAAATTACAGTAAAGTTGTCAAAACAGCATTTCTGACCTGATATAACATTCAAATGGTTATTTTTCCTTTAAGGACTTAATTTGAAAATGAACAGAGTAAAGAGATTTTTTGTTCAATACAGTTCATATCTTCTGCTTATTTGGTGTTTCTAGTGCTGAAAACGTGTTTCTAGTGCCCGTTGGAACAGATGAAATAACACGACAGTTGTCAAAAGTCATTGACCCCAAAACAACATTTCTGACCTAAAGCAACCTTCAAGTGCTTATTTTTTGTTATAGAACCTAATTAGTAAAAGAACAGAGTGCAGTTCAAATGTTCGGCTTATTTGGTGTTTTACTGCTTAAAACACGTTTCCAGCGGCCTTGTATGTTTAAACAATGAAAGTACACTCAAGTTGTCAAAAGTGTTTGGAGCCCAAAACAATATTTTTAACCTAAAACAAGCTTTATCGTTAAAGGACCTAATCTGACAAAGAACAAAGTAAACCGATGTTTCAGGACAGTTTATATATTCTGCTTTTTCGTTGTTTCTTGTGCTGAAAACGAGTTTCCAACGGAAACGTTGGACGTTTAAATGAAACTACCTTCAAGCTGTCAAAGGTCTTTGGTCCCCAAACTAGCATTTCTGACCTTATACAAGCTTGAAATTGTTATTTTTTGTTTAAAAAGAACCCAATTTGAAGAAGACCAGAGAAAGACATGTTTTCAGTACAGTCCATATCTTCTGCTTACCCACCCCGAAACGCCATAGCAACGACCTCCTACACCATAGCAACTGCTATGTCTTGTACTATGTGTGTCTTGTACTGAAAACGCGTTTCCAGCGCTACTTGGAATTTAGAAAGGAAATAAAAGAAATAAATTTAGTGTGTTTTCATTATGTTCTGAATCCCAAGGAGCGCTGTTTTCACTATTCTATTTCAAATTAGGTTCTTAAATCAAAAAAAAGTGTTTAAAGCTTGTTATAGGTCAAAAAAAATTTTCTTTGGGCCAAAAATCTTTTACAGCTATTGCGTACTTTCATTTTTAAACATCCCTTCGATATCCCAAGAAGCGCTGGAAACGTTTTTTCAGTACAAGAAAAATCAAATAAGCAGAAAATATGAACTGTACTGATAACAACATCTATTTCCTTTTTTTACAGTTTTAGTGTGTTTTCCTTGTGTAAACATCAATCTGGAATCACAAGGATCGCTGGAAACCCGTTTCCAGAGCAAGAAACATTGATTAAACAGAAGAAATAAACTGTGATTTAAACCACATCTGTTCACACTGTTCTTTTTCAAATTTGGTTCTTTAATGAAAAAAAAACAGTTTGAAGATTGTCAAAAATACTAATTTGGGGCCAAAGAGAGTTCACAGCTTTAGTGTTCTTTCTTTGTGTAAACATCCGTTCTGAATCCCAAGGAGCGTTGTAAACCATTTCCAGACCAAGAATGTTTTAATCTAAATCTGTTTACACTGTTCTTTTTTGAATTTGGTTTTTTATTGAAAAACAAATGTTGTTTTATGTCAGAAATGGCATTCCCATATTACTCCACCTCTGAACATTTTCCTCAATAATTTTTATTATTTATTATTTTTATTATTCTTCCGTCGCAATTAATGCGGCTCGTTGGTAATGGGTATACAACGTGTTATACCATGAGGTGTTACTAGGTGTTTGCTTTGGTATAAGAGGTGGTTGCAAAGTAGTTTCTGGGCAGTTGCTACGGTGTAGGAAGTCATTGCTATGGCGTTTCGGGGTGGGTGATATGGTATACAAGGTGCTATGGTTTTACTAGGGATTTGCTCTGTGTAGCTGCTGGTTGCTAAGGAATTTCTAGGCAATTGCTATAGTGGTTGCTATAGTGTTCCTCGGTTCTTGCTATTTTATAGGATGTGGTTGCTAAGTAGGCAGTTGCTGTGATTTTGGAGGTGGTTTTGATAAAGAGGTTGCCTGGGTGCATGCCACGGTTCGAGCCACATTAATACGTGCTTGCTATTTTGTGGGAGGTGGTTGCTAAGTAGTTGCAAGGTTGCTATGGTGTAGGAGGCACTTTCTAGGGACTTTGTCGGTGGTTGCTTTAGTTTAAAAGGTGGTTGCTAAGGAGTTTCTTGGCAGTTGCTGTGGTGTATGAGGTGGTTGCTATGGAGTTTCTGTGTGGTTGCTGTGGTATAAAAGTTGGTTGCTATGTGGTTTCTAGGCAGTTGCTCAGGTGTAGGGGGTTGCTACTTTGGGTTTTCCAGTTTCAAAATTTCTTCAGGAATTTTCTTTCTAGTTTTTATTTATTATTATTCATTATTCTTCCTCACTTAATGTGGCTCGAACTGTGACGTATTTATCAAAACGGCTTGTCAGCCTCATGGCGCTGTGGAGCGCTTTTGTTGGTGTTTCTATTCTGTGCTTGTCTTTGCGATTCTTGTCGGTGCTATTCGGCAATGAAGATGGCCGAAATGTCATAGAGCGTGAACGTGACTCAACTTTCAGATCATTCAGATGCCAAGCTGAATGCATCGTCCAAAACCCATCAAAATTCATGTGATACCTCAAGTCATCTCCCCCGACACACAAACGTGCTTAGGTCTAACTAGCACTCATTTTTTCCTTTCGCTCATCCGTTTTACTTCCATTCTTTTTTCACCCCATTCAAAAAAAATGATGAGTCCTGTGAAATGATTACTTTTTTGCGGCATCAGGAGGTGTCAATTTGTTCCAGGGTGTGGAGGGGCAGCCAATTGTTTATTCTGTTGACCTGGTGACCCTGTGGAGCGCTTTCCTTTCTGAGGAAGTGCAGCTGCCATACCACACACACAGTCCGTACGTAAGCACATTTTCTGTGGAACAGTGATAAAAGGGGAGGAGCAGATTTTTGGAGATCTGTTGTTTACTTAGGATTCTCAGAAAATGCAGTCTCTGCTGGGCCTTCTTCAGCAGCTCCTTGGTGTTGGCGCTCCAGCTCAGTGCCCAGGAACCTGAACACCCAGGAACCTCTCAATACCGGCCCCGCCAATGATGAGCGGCTGGATGTCAGTTTTATTTTTCCTGAAGTCAACAACAAGAGCCTTTGTTTTTGTGGTGGTAAGGAACAGGTTGTTGACTGCACCACTCTGACAACCGTTCAACCTCAACTCCTGTATATCAGCTCACCCTCCTTGATCGAGATTAGTCCGACCATCGTCGAGTCATCCTTGAATTTGCTGGGGTATGAGGGGACTCAGTTCATATGTATAAAGGATCGGGCTGAACACAGCTCTGCGGCGAACCGGTGCTGCGGCTGAGAGCAGTGGAGGTTTGGCGACCAAGTCTGACCCTCTGGGAGCGACCTGACAGAAAGTCCAGTGTCCAGCTGCAGATGACTGATGGAAGTCGCAGATCTGTGGGAGGATGGAATTGAATGCCGAGCTGAAGTCTAAAAAGAGCAGTCTAGCGTAGTCTTCTGTGGATCTCTTTGCTTTGTAGGCAAACTGAAATGGGTCCAGGTGTGCTGGCAGGCAGGCGATGATATGACTCCACACCAGTTTCTCAAAGCACTTCATAATGACAGCTGTGAAAGCCACTGGGCGGCTTCATGGTGTTCATGGTGGATTGTTTCGGCAGTGGAATAAATGAATGGGAGACTTCGCCCATAGTAATAAAAATTAGAAAGAAAATTCCAGAAGAAATTTTGAAATGGTCCTACCGCCAAGAAACAACCTATAAACTCCATAGCAACCATCTCCCTCCCCATAGCAACTGCCTAGAAACTTCTTAGTAACCACCTCCTACACCACAGCATGCACCTAGCAACACCCTAGCAATCACCTCCTGCACAATAGGAACTGCCAAAAAACGACTTAGCAACCATCTCCCACACTATAGCATAGCAACCACATCCAGCCCCATTCATTCTCTATGGCATTTCGGCCATCTTTGTAGGTGAGTAGCGTTGCCATGGTAACTTGAAAAGACAAAGAAAGAAGCAACTACCTTTTAGTAAAGGTTTTTAGTACTTTTTAGTAACCACCCAGAAGCTAAATACCAACCACCTCATACACCATAGCAACTGCCTGGAAAGTACTTAGCAACCTATACCACAGTAGCACTCTAGCAACCACCTTGCAGCAAACCAGAAGCTCCTTAGCAACCAACTCCTAAACCATAGCAACCACCTAGAAACTTCATAGCAACCACCTCCTTCACTGCCAAGAAACTACTTAGCAACTGATTTAGCAATTTAGCCTTAGCAACTACCCAGAAACTCCACAGCAACCATGGCATTATCGACCATATTTGTAAGCACTCGCCACGGTAACTCGAAACGGCAACGAAACGGGTCTGGAAATGGGTTTCCAGCGATCGTTGTGATTCAGGACGGATAATCAAGGGAAATACACTAAAACTGTAAAAAAAGGAAATCAGTACAGTTTGTATTTTCTGCTTATTTCATTTTTCTTGTACTGAAAAAACGTTTGAAGCGCTCTTTGGGATTTCGAAAGGATGTTTACAAATGAAAGTACGCAATAGCTGTAAAATAATTGTGTCCCCAAGAATAAAATTTCTGAGAAGCTTTAAACACTTTTTTTGGTTTAGGAACCTAATTTGAAATAGAAAACAGATGTTTTAAATACTGTTTAAATCTTCAGCTTATTCGGTGTTTCTTGTACTGAAAACGTGTTTCCAGCGCTTAACAGAATGGACGTTTACACAATGAAAACACACTAAAACTGTAAAACAAGGAAATAGATATTTTTTTCAGAAGAGTTAATATTTTCTGCTTATTTTGAGTTATTCAGTGTTTCTTGTGCTGGAAAAGCGTTTCCAGTGCTCCTTGGGATTCAGAAGGGTTCTGTACACAGTGAAAGTACAACAAAGCTGTCAAAAGTTTTTGGTGCTTTAAATAAAATTTTTGACCTAAAACAACCTTCAAACATTTGATTTTCATTTAAGAACCTAATTTGAAACAGAACAGTGAAAACAGATGTTGTTTTAAGTACGTTTTATATCTTCTGCTAATTCTGTGTTTCTTGGGCTGAAAACGCATTTCCAGCGCTCCTTTAATAACCATTTAAACATTTCATTTAAACATTTCATTAGGTCAGAAATATTGTTTTAGGGTCCAATGACATTTGATAGCTGTAGTTTAATTTCATTGTTTAAACATCTATTCCAAGGGGCGCTGGAAACGTTTCTTGTGCTGAAAAAGCGTTTCCAGTGCTCCTTGGGATTCAGAGGGGTTCTGTACACAGTGAAAGCACAACAAAGCTGTCAAAAGTCTTTGGTGCCTTAAATAACATTTTTGACCTAAAACAACCTTCAAACGTTTGATTTTCATTTAAGCCCCTAATTTGAAACAGAACAGTGAAAACAGATGTTGTTTTATATACGTTTTATATCTTCTGCTAATTCTGTGTTTCTTGGGCTAAAAACACATTTACAGCACTCCTTGGGATTCAGAACGGATGTTTACACAATGAAAACACACAAAAGCTGTAAATAAAGGAAATTTATTTCCTTTATTTCCTTTCTAATTTCCAAGTAGCGCTGGAAACGCGTTTTCAGCACAAGAAACACTAAATAAGCAGAAGAAATGAACTGTACTGAAAACGTGTTTTCTTTTTTCTATTTCTACATAGGTTCTTTAACGAAAAACAACTATTTCAAGCCTGTGTTAGGGCAGAAAAATTGTTTTGGGGTCTGATGACTTTTGACAACTTTTTTATACTTTCATTTTTTAAACTTTCTTTCTTAATCCCAAAGGAGTGCTGCAAACAAGTTTTCAGCACAAGAAACACCAAATAAGCAGAACATTTAAACTTTTGTGATTGAAAACAGTTTGTCAGGAATAATATCTGACATTTTTAAAAGCAGTACTGGGGTGTGCTCTGCTGTTGTTATCGCTTGAACTGAGTTTTTGCACTGAATCTAGAGAAACTGTTTAGACAAAATCTACCTAGAAACACTGTCTCTTTTGAAAGTTTGATGTGCGCCTGCTTAGTAGGTCATTCCCAGATGCTTCTTTAGCCTCTGTAAGTCCTCCATGCTTCACACACGACAACAATGTTGCAGTAGATGGCAGCAAGAGTAGCATCACATGCTGATACAAGAATCTTATCATCTGCACGGTGAGAATGAATGTTAATGAATATAATACGAAAAATAACTGTTAATACATTTATTACAGATCTTGTGAAGCCAAGATTTTTGTTTGGTTAGCAATTCTATAGGTGAACATATGATACTCTTTTGGCAACATAATGAAATTTTGTGTTTCTGACCCAGTTTAAAGAAATGCCTGGCCAAGATGAACTGCTCAGTTGACGGAGAATCTATGAGGAAAGCCGTCAAACCGATCGGTTTTACAGACAACACCTCCTACGATTTGCATATCATATAGAACATTCCTTCAAGTGAACAAAAATTTAATGTGAAAAATCTCCAAGTCTAAATCTGATTTGTTGCTATTATGTGCTGCACAAAGTGTAGGCCCCAGCTCACAAGCTATGTGTAAAGTTAGTGTAAAGTGGCCATTCGTCACACGTGAACACACAACACATGTTCACTTGTGAACATTTTGAAATTTGTTCTCTTCATTTAACCCGACAATGCAGCGCCGAAGGAGGTGGTAGGGTACCTCGGTTGTACCACTGGTAGCCCTCGGATTTGAACCCATGACCTTATAATCCCCAGGCCACCAGCTGCCCCCATGACATCTTACATGACAACATTTGGATCTGTTGCTAAAGTTTTGGTGCCAAATACCACAACACACCAGCAGAGGTCTTGTTTTGGTTGGATAACATTAGAAAGGTGGTTTATATAGTCTGTCTGATTGGAGTACGTCATTGTGATGGTGATGCTAACATACAACAGAAAACAGCAATCTTTCTGTGTAGCGCCATCAGCATACTAACCCTGATGTTAACTTTGCAGGTGGAACATGCACAGACCACCTGCTGGACACAAAATCCTCACCTTCTGAGATCCATTGCTGCTTCAGTGCAGAAATTATATGTTTTGTATTTTGTGCAGAAATTATATTAAAATGGCACATAAGACGTCATGAGTGATACAAATTGTGCTAACATACAAGAGAAAACAGCAATCTTTCTGTGTAGCGCCATCACAGCATACTAACCCTGATGTTAACTTTGCAGGTGGAACATGCACATACCACCTGCTGGACACAAAATCCTCACCTTCTGAGATCCATTGCTGCTTCAGTGCAGAAATTATATGTTTTGTATTTTGTGCAGAAATTATATTAAAATGGCACATAAGACATGTCATGAGTGATACAAATTGTGCTATAATAGATCATGAGGCTATCGCTGAGATGCAAACACGTCTCCTGCATAGTGGTAAGGACTTTTCTTGCCAATGTTAAAATTTTCCGATTCTGCTTTAGCTGCAACCCATCAATACATTTTCGACGCACCCACTAACTCCCTGCCCTATAAAAATTATAAAAATTGACATTTTTAATGCTGAATGAACATTTGAATGTTACTGTGTCACTATGTAACATTCACTGACATAAGGGACTAACTTAAGACATTATGGGAAACCATTATGGGAACACTAATAAGACAGCATACTAACCCTGATGTTAACTTTGCAGGTGGAACATGCACGGACCACCTGCTGGACACAAAACCCTCACCTTCCGAGCCCCTAGTGAGTAAGCCAACAGGAAAAAGTAAGCCAACACTGAGTAAGGCGACAGGAAATAACTCCCTCAGCTGGAGAAGAAACCTCGGGAGGAACCAACACTCAAAAAAAAAGGAACCCATCCTCCTCAGGTCGATCCGGTGAGAAAGGAACGAGAGTCTTTATGGGGATAAATAAGGCCTTCATGAACAAGGTTATTTACAGATAGGCCATCTACGGCTAACAGAGTTGGTATCGCTAAGTGTCCATAGAGGTAATTTTGTTGGGAGAGTAACAGAGTCTGTAGTCCATAAACAACAGGATCAGGAGCAACAATCTCCGCCTGAGCTTTAAGCAGCAGTCGAGGACAATTTGGCACGAGGCCCGAGCGATCAGTCCCATGGTGATCAGTTGGGCCAGATCAGTGCAGCAGGATTTTTTATATCTGTGAGGAGTGTAAGTTAAGAGTCCGGCGTATCTTCTTAAAGCAGCATAGCTAGAAAGGGCAGAATTGAGGCATGAGAGTGCCCTGAGACACCGGCGCACCTCCATTCCACTGTCACAAACCTGAGTGACGAGTCCCAGTTTACTTGAATTCTCTGTGCCCACCGGCTCCCGGCTCTACACCTTTCATAGTAAGAGATTAGTTAACGGAGGTAATCGGGTGCGAGGCCATTTAAGGGTTTATATGTCATTAGCAGAATTTTGTAGTCAATACGAAATGACCAAAAACCAGTGAAGTCTTAATATTGGGCTAATGTGGTCGAATACCCTGATTCTAGTGAAGACTCTAGCTGCAGCATTCTGGACTAATTGATGCTAATTTAGATTTTTGTTGGAGCAGCCTGACAAGAGGCTGTTGCAATCATCGAGTCTGGAAGTAATAAAGGTGTGGACTACAGCTAACGTTGGAGAGGCTGAGGAATCAGCAAGATCAAGCATTAGACCTGACAGTTTGCTTCTAGCAGCTAGAAGAAGGACCTCAGTTTTATCTGCATTGAGTAAAAGAACGTTATGTGACATCCAGTCTTTTATATCTTTAATGCAGTCCCCAATCTTATTTGATCTATTAGGGATTGGCAGAGATGTAAAGTTGTGTATCGTCCATGTTTCCGGATAATCATCCGTAATGGCAGCATCTACAAAGTAATTAAAAGAGGTCCTAAAACAGAACCTTGTGTGTAAAATACCATATTTTACTTTGGTGGGTGCTGAGGATTCCCCGTTAAATCTTACAAACTGATAGCGGTCTGTCAGGTATGATCTAAACCAGGATAAGTCGGTTCATGTGACTCCGACAAGGTTATGCATTCTACTGGTTTAAGTAATATTAAGTAATAATAAGTAATTGATAATAACTGGGACTTCCGGTTATGGCGCGGTGCTGAGTGAACGCGAATCGGAGCTCCGCTACCAATACTGACTTAAATTGTATCCTTTAACCCAATAAACGCTGACAAACTGATTCTATTTTAGAATCTGATACTTCTTAACGTTTCAAGATGCCACCAAAACCAGCTAAGACTACACAGAAACAAGTCAAACCAACCGTACCTGGTGAGGCCAAGGCAGATGCTAAAACCAATGAAGCTACTAGCAAGGAGGGAGAGTCAGGTGTTAGCCATGAGTCTGCAATTCTGGAGGCTATCCACTCATTGAAATCGGACTTTGCTGTGCGATTTGATGGCTTGCTCCAGGCGATTAACGGAGTGCAGTGCGATCTTAAAGCTCTCACAACACGGGTAACAGAGGCCGAGGACCGAGTAAGCATCCAAGAGGATAACGTCACGGAGTTGCAAACGCAAAATGCAAAATTGAAAACTGCCATAGAATCCTTCTCATCCAAAATCAACGATCTGGAAAATCGCAGCCGTCAGTCCAATCAACGATTAGTGGGACTTCCAGAAAAAATTGAAGGGAAGGATATGTGCGTCTTTTTGGAGAAATCACTCCCCGAGGTCCTCGGTCCGGAAAAATTTTCCTGGCCCTCTTGTAATTGAGAGAGCTCACTTTCTCTTTCGAGAAAGCCTTGGGAAGTGTTTAACTAGGGAGGGTAGGGGGAGTGATGGTATTTCATTTGGGGAAATACCTGTATCTTGGTCAGTTGCTCTGTCTGGCTGTATTTTGCTTTTACCAAGGGTTTTTTTTTTTTTTTTTTTTTAGTCACAACAATAGTCTGTATACTTATTTGTGTTCTTTTGGCAAGTATGGGAATGTGCTGTATACATAATAATGGCTCACCTATTTGATATTCAGTTTACATCCTGGAATGTAAGAGGTCTCAACAAAATTGTAAAGTTAAAACAAGTGATGAATAGAATTCGGCAAATGAAAGCTAAAATAGTGTTCCTCCAGGAAACCCATTTAACTTCAGGGGATGAAACTATGGTGAGGAAGAGATGGCCAGGGCAAGTGTTTTCTGCCTCCTTTAATTCACAATCTAGAGGGGTTATTACGCTTATACATAAATCTATACCTTTACAAATAATTAACACTATTAAGGACAGACTAGGGAGGTACATAATCATTCAAACTGATATTTTTTCTGTTAGATTGAATTTAGTAAATGTTTATGGACCCAGTGTGGATAATCCTAATTTTATTAGAAATCTATTTTTACTATTAGCTGGACTGCCAGGATATTTTGTTATAGGAGGTGATTTCAATTGTGCTTTGTATGCAGAATTAGATAGATCAACTAAATCAGACCTCTCTCATGTACAGACCAGAACAGAGTTAAAACAGTTTATGCCAGATTTCAATTTAATAGATATTTGGAGGAACAGTCACCTGGATAATTTGACTTATTCATGCTATTCTAGTACTCATAAAACATTTTCCCGTATCGATTACTTTCTTTTATCTACTGATCTCATTTCTAAAGTTAAGAA
>JBBPCZ010072607.1:0-11957 GCA_037974445.1 Brycinus macrolepidotus | reverse complement strand
AAAGCCTTCCAAGAAGAGTGGAAGCTGTTATAGCTGCAAAGGGGGACCAACTCCATATTAAAGTCTATGGATTTGAAATCAATGTCATTAAAGTCCCTGTTGGTGTAATGGTCAGGCGTCCCAATACTTTTGTCCATGTAGTTCATTTCCCAAGAGCTGATAGAATAGTCCATTCACCTTTTCTTTTCTTCTTTTATTAATTAAGTGCACAAAAAAATATATGTAAAAAGAGGAGGTATGTTATATATTAAGTTAAAAAAGATTTTGTTTTTATTGCTGTTCCTGCAAGTGTGCTGGCATTTTGCATTTATCAATGTTTTATTTCAATCCTGCAGCTTTACAAAATTGAGTAATGGACTCAGTTTGTCTTTCATCGTTTAAAATAATATTGTGTTGTCTACAAATTCTCTTATAATGTGTTTTCCCATAATGTTTCTCATTTACGGCATTGAGCAGTAGCATCTTCAATACTACTGTTCTTAATCATGATAGATAATTATTCAGTATACATTATAAATAATAAGAGAGAGCTGATACAACCTCGTCTAATGCCCCTCCAAAATTTCCTCTCTAACTACAAAATCTTGAGCAGGTGAATGTTCCAAAGCTACACAACCACTGTTATCATTGTGTAACATACCCATTAAATGTACGTGTTTCAGTCCAAAACCAGAATGATTTGGGTTCTAGTATAAAGGGATGCTCCACCAAATGAAAGCCAGAAATGAAAGGAAACCACTCTCTAAAAGTATATCTCGGACAGGCCTTGTTTCATTCTAGCTGTCATACATCCTGAGAGCAGCTTATATTCAATACTGAGATACGATAAGATAAGATAAGATAAGATAAGATAAGATAAACCTTTATTAGTCCCACAGGTGGGAAATTTGCACTGTTACGGCAGAAAGTGGACAGAACCGAGGTAAGAGCAGCAAAACCATAGAATAAAAACTATACAACACAACAATTTAAAATACACTATACAAATAATACAAAAACATAAATATAGGAGTTTGTGTGTATGCAAATATATAAATATGTATATATAAAGCGATATAAGTATATGTATGTATGTACACATTGGATATATATGTATATATATACAGAGTGGATATATGTGTATGAGCACCATGCAGGTACACATTAGAGTGTCCTTATTTGTTTGGTAGCAGCAGGATCTAATATTGTTCAATAATCTTTGCCATGCTTGGAAATAAATGTTTTTACGGGGCCACTTTACTTTACTTTTACTTTATTATAGACTGTGAAAACTCCCTTGTCGGTGATTCTAATGTTCTTATATTCGATCGTCATTGCGTGTATTCTTTTCCCCTTCCTCTGTCCACTTTACTTTACTTCACAAATGCACCCTGGGCTGTTTTTAGAGACATGTCATCTAACTGTGATTGCAATGTTATTGGCTCTCCTTGCTCCTCACCACTCAGTTCAGCTTTACTGGTTTCCTGAAACAAGTCACTTTCTTCTTTTCTTTTTTTACCTTGTCAAATCCCTTTCTGATTTGTATCGAAATGGTTATATTTTGCAGATTCCCACTTTTTATTGCAAATGGTCTTAGTATTTTCAATTTCAATTAGAATGTCTTTAATCTTTGCACTGTATTCTTTATTTTCTTTCAAAATGAAGTTAAGTTTCCATTGCTTTTTTAATAACAGAATTGATTCCCATTTCTATTATACAGTCAGTAGTTGATAGGGCTTTGGAAATTGAAATAATATAAGTGTATCAGCAGCAAGGCAGCAGTCTGTTCTTGCTCTCCCCATTAGGCTTGTGTGAGGAGTATTGCTTTATCACTGGATTTAAACTTCCATTTATCTACCAGGTATTTTTTTCTAATAGATTCTCCAGTTGTGTACTTATAGTGATAACCTTCAAATGTAGACGTCCCACTCGTAAGACCTGTAGGGTAAAGAATTTTAGGCGCCGACACACTGCTAGTGAGATTAAAAACAGTTAGTTTGTTTTAGTCATTAGTTTTAGAACCATCCAGATTAACAAATAACTTTTAAATCCTCTAAATCCGCCCTTAACCAGTGACCATCCCCACCTGCGCTGTGTGAGATAATGTCACAGAGAAACCTGCTGAAACTAATTGCAACACCAGCAGATTTGCTGTTTCCGTGACTAAATAAAACCTCGATCACCCCATTGGTTGGTCCAAAAACTCATATCCATGTTGGAAAAATGAGTTTCTCGTAATAAGAGACAGTGGGATTTTCACCTTTGCAAAAGAAGAATAAAGCCTTGCTTTTGA
The DNA here is from genome assembly GCA_037974445.1 of Brycinus macrolepidotus. Classification (NCBI taxonomy): domain Eukaryota; kingdom Metazoa; phylum Chordata; class Actinopteri; order Characiformes; family Alestidae; genus Brycinus; species Brycinus macrolepidotus. Next base: position 9,685 of record JBBPCZ010072607.1, on the reverse strand, counting down.
AGGCCCCTCACATTTAACAAAGCAAATTGAATTTTGCTGTTTTCCATTAGTGCTGGAAATTGGAACACTCCATTCTCTCCAGCTGCTTTCCCGCATAAACGCTGGACAATGTCTCATGATAACAATCCACCGTGCTCATCATAAGTTAACCCATTCAGCTCCAACAACTAATGTAGTTAGATTTAAAAAAGGTACATGACTTGTTCTGCTTGGTCTAAAGTGAATACGTTTCATATAGTTATACCGTGCACGAGCAGCTAGTTGTATCCATTAGAATTTTTTCCATTACACACGATTATTATACTTTTTATGCCGATTAAGTTCAATTAAAACTGGTTTTTCTGTTGTGTGTTAAAAGTCAATAGACCTGTTTGACCAAAAGATAATAGAACGATAAAAGAAACGTACTTGAATCAAAGAATATTTAAAATTCTACTTATGGACATTAATGTGGTATTAAGTCAGTGGGTCATGTTTGGAGGATACACAGGAGAGGTGAGGTCTAGTTACAAAGATGAGAGTTACATTTGTAATCCAGAATAGTACAGGGGATGTGAGCTTTGTGGGTGGGTTTCTCTGGGTGGTGCGTTTTTATTTGTGAAAGAGAAACAAAAAGAGGTAAGGGAGCAAAACAAAGCTCTCATCACTTTCTGAGACTTTGCACTGTTCCGGGCTTGGAAAGTGACAGTAATTCATTATCAGGAATCCTTGAGATGCAGAGTTCGTTGAGTGATTTGATGTGAAATTATTAATTGTAGAGAAACTATCTTCTCCTTTGCATTGGTGGTGATGGGAACCAGGGGTCAACAAAGCAAAAACAGCCATTTTTTACTATTCAATTCCACCAGTGAACCTACACGTGCCTTTTGAGTTTTTATATGTAACGATATTGGTAAAATGGTGGTCAATCTAAAAACAATTTTCATTGAAAAGTATTTTACTCTACAATAGCTTGCATGTAACTTTGGCATGAAAAAGGTTTTAGTTTCTCACAGAACTATGGTAAAAACAGTCTCAGGCATCAGGCAGTGTAATTAAATAACTTTCAATGATAAAATGTTTGGAGGCATTTAACTCTTCAGATGTTTGGCTCCTCCCACCACTGGTGTGAACAGTTCTGACTCCACATGTTTCTCTTCAATGGCATGATTTTACCTCTTACCCATTATACAGGAATTGTGGACAATCTGTGGTATCCCCCTTCAAAAAACACACCGCCGGTCCAGCTGGGAGAACGAAACCCTGTTCTGATGAACTGTGGGTTCAGACAGAGTTTATATTGCTGATGATTATCAAACCTTATTAAAAAAACCTTAAAAATCCTCTAAGTTAGCTTACATATTTTACCTTTAACTTGTTTTTCCCTGTTTAAGTTGTTTTTCTTTTCATCTTAGATCTGTGTTTTTTAATTAAAATTTTAAATTTAAAATTGTACTTATTTTGATCATTTTTTGTACAGTCATTAAAGGAGCGGTTCAGGATACATTTCCCTGCGTGTTGTATAACTATGCATTTGACAAATAAATAATCTTGAATCTTGAAATGATGCTTACAACGTTATGTAAAAGACTCACAGGAGGAATTATAGGAGAAAAGAAACACATGGTGAGTTTGAGAGGGAAACTGAAACTGGAAGCAAATATGCACGTCCAGAACTCTGGAGTTTTATCCAGAGCTAACCATCCAATAACCTGTGGCTGAGTGCAATCAAGCCCTTACAACAATGTTCCAGCATCTAGTGTAAAGCCTTCCAAGAGGTGTTGTTACTGCAGCAAAGGGGCTGCAAACTCCCGGTTAAAACCCTTGATTTCAGAAGAAATGTTGAATGAGCAGGTGCCCGTGGGAGGCAGCTGCTGAAGCAGTTCTGAGGACTACTGAAGATCTAACACAGAATATCTCCAATCACTCATTAGTAAGTCAAGTCAAGTCAAGTAGATTTAGTGTCATTTGAGCCATATACAAACAAAACAATGTTCCTCCAGGACCACGGTGCGACACAAGAATGAAAACCGAAACACCACAAGACTACATAAGTTCAGGCAGGACAAAATACACGGAGTGCAACGAGAGCGAGAGAGAAAGAGAAAGAAAACACAAGAGTAACAAGTGACATGACAACATCTAGTGCAGTCGATGTTTGAATGAATGCCGTATTATGACAGATACTGTATGCAGAGTAGAGGAACATAACAATAAATAAAAATTATGCAAAAAATAGTAGCAGCAGCAGGACAGAAAATGTGCAGTATATAATAAATAAAGGGTATTTGCAGTGGCAGTTGGGCTATAAGTTGTTTGTTTAAGGCAGAACAGTTCATTGTGTATATAAATTGTGAAAGGAGAAGGAAGAAGTTCAGTTCAGGGGTGTGCGTGTGTGTGTGTGTGTGTGTGTGTGTACAGTTAAGTTCTGCTGAAATTTCTCCCCTAAAGACATGCAGAGAGAGAGCGAGAGAGAATGTGGATGTCTCTCTGTGGGACCGTTTGTCTGTAGTACAGTAAAGCTGTAGAATCCGCTCTCTTCTGCCCTGTTGACTCCATTCTTTCCAGCATTTCTATCCAACCCCAGCCACAGCGGCCAGCCTGCGGATCCACAGCCCTGAAATGATCCAGCTGAGCACTCCTAAGGCCATCAGAGGTGAGAGGCTTTACTGGCCTGGGTGGTATGAGGATTAATGAGAAGGAAATGGCAGATATAGCTAGAGGTTGTTATTAAACCACAACAGTTGTAGTGCGTCTAGTAGGAATGGCTGTAATTCATTGCCCCCATCAGCATCCTTCGGGCTTAACAGAATGGCTTGTTGCAGAGGAAATCAATTGCTAATAAAATTCATATACAGTATTTGTCTAAATTAACTGTCAATAAAGTAACACATTGTGTGTGTGTGTGTGTGTGTGGGGGGGGTCCTTTTGGAGCTATGAGACTAACGTACCTTACAAGTAATGAGAACTCATACCCCACCAATTAGCATTATACAAGCTGCATGCTAAAAGCACTGTTAAGTGACCTCAAATAGACTTGCTTAAGTGATTTCAGATAATGTGTGACATACCGCTATCCATAAACACGGCAAAAAAAGAAAAAATTCTGGCTTCAGCATGGCTACTGCAAGGCATTTTAAAGGGCTACAAACTCAAATGTGTCCTGACTGATCAACTGCATTTAGGCTAAGGGGAAAATTGTGTGAATTACATTCTTTTGGCTAAACTACCACTTTAAGCATAAAGGAAGTACTGTCTCCCACAAGGGCCATTTCAACCACACCATACATTCCTAACTGTTAAAGTGGACCACTGAATGGCAACCCTAATGTAGCTGTGGGATGCAACAATGGCATACAGTTGCTGCTTCATGCACTCTTACATACATACACAGTCACAATGCCTCATTACCAGTGTCTTACTATCTAATTTTTACATTTCTGTTAAACTGATGACATTATTTGACAGTGGCAACAGCAAATAAAAAAAAAAGTAAACAGCTCCTATCATGCATTTTTCTTGGCTTTGATATGACAGGGCTGATATTCAACTGAATATTCCATTATTGATATTAATGGATATTCCATTCTTTGGAAAGGTCCAATGGAATTTTAAATGTTCAAGTCAAGTAAGTCAAGTCAAGTCAGTGTTTATTGTCATTTCAGCCAGATACACAATACAGAGTGAAGTGAAAAGTGAGACAGTTTGTTGGCTCTGCACTGGTCTGTAAGCCGTTGAACCTCCTCTCTGTACACAGCCTCGTAGTTCTTCCTGATCAAACCCACCATGGTCATGTCATCAGTGAACTTGATGATGTGGTTGGAGCTGTGCATCGCTGCACAGTCATGGGTCAGTAGTGTGAACAGCAGTGGGGGGCCCCCGTGCTCAGCATGGTGGTACTGAAGATGTTGCTTCCAGTTCTGACAGACTGAGGTGTCCCAGTCAGAAAGTCCTGGATCCAATTGCAGAAGAAGGTGTTCAGGCCCAGCAGTTTCAGTTTTCCATTCAGGTGCTGAGGTGTTGAATGCTGAACTGAAGTCTAGGAACCGCATTCTCACGTAAGTGTCCCTTTTATCCAGGAGGGTGAGGGCCAGGGTAAGGGTGGTGATGATGGCATTGTCCATTGAATGGTTGGGATGATACACAAACTGCAGGAGGTCCAGTGAGTGGGGCTGATGTGATTTTATGTAACTCAAGATGAGCCTCTCGAGGCACTTCATGATGATGGGTGTGAGAGCGCTGGGATGATAGTCATTGAGGCAGGCACTGATGACTCCTTTGGCACGGGGATGTTGTTGGTGGCTTTGAAGCACTTTGGAATGATGGTGGTGCTCAGAGAGATGTTGAAGATGTCTGTGAGAACATCTGCCAGCTAATATTTTTACACTAATATTTTTCAAACTAATCTCTATCTGTAGCATACAGTCAATTTCCATGGACAATAATTTCAACAAGTTTCCCAATGCTTTGGAAAGAACAGAAAAACCTTAGAAGCCAGTTGGGAGTTGTTCAGTGTCTGTGGTAATCAACCTTATGGTACAGATGGAGCAGCTTCAACATTAGCTTTAAACAGTTTTCTTTATACAATCAAAATTTTTTATGTTAAAATACTAAAAACCAAACACAAACGTAACATCCTGAGGAAAAAGGACTTTCCCTAGACCTGATCAAGCTTTGTCCTGTGATCAAGCCTGGAGAAAGCGCACAGCTTTAAATTCTCTATGTAGCCCACCATATAGCTGCTGGTGGTTTCATGCAACTACAATAGAAGAAAAGATCTGCTATGCAAGTGGCTAGAAATACAATGAACAGAGCAGTCAGACAGAACACATACACATGCACATGCACAGGCACACACACACTGCACATGTAAGCCTTTGGCACTTTTCATAGACTGTCCAATTTTGCTTAGGCCTTTGAAATCCTGGACTGCTTCCATGATCTTCTGTGGTCTCCATGGAGACCTGAACAGAGGCCTCTGCCTCATTCTGTTTTTTCCTGAGTGGATTGAAGGGCCTGAGGGAAGTCTGCCAATTCCCCTCTCGCTCAAAACTGCTGATCAGGCAGAAGAACACTTTATTGCTTCACTTAGCCTGGGGGACATCTCCCACCCCTACAAAAATTTATCAGGATTGTACTGGAGACCGAGTGAATTACAACAAAACAGCTATGATTAAAGGTGTTATGCTGTAAATGTTCTCGATAAAGTGGGCCTACTTTCGAAATGTAGTCCTTTCACTAGAAGGTGTGACGGCAAGTACTGAGGAGAGAGTAGGTGGACATACATGCAAAAGAAGACTTTATTAACCAAAAATTGACACTGAAAAATAAACGCTAAAGGATTAATGAGATGGAAAATCAAAACAACAACAACCTAAAGAATTAGGAGAAAATGGATTCGGAGGAGGATACGAGGTAGAAATCACAATGGGAATCACAGAGAGAATCATGTGAGGTGTCAGGGTGGACCGACAGAGACACACACAAAGACGGGTGTAAATACACAAGGGTAAACAGGGAGCAGCCTAGACAAGGAGGAGGGGTCACAAACAGACAGGCGCAAACACTAAATAGAACGGCAGGACAGTGGCAGAGCTAGAGACAAAAATGAAAAAAGAAAGCTCCCGCAACAGGGGCATGACCGAAAAACAAACAGAAAGCACATGTTGCATGAAAACAAAGACAGGCTGTGACAGAAAAGAGTAAAACAGGACCAAAAGTGACATAAAGAGTTAAAACAGGACATAAGGTGACAGCAAGAAGTGAAAGAGGACGGAGTGTGCCGTTACAGAACACCCAAATCTAGAGCGCATCTCCCAAGGCACAAAACAATTAACTGCCCCGGGAGCTGGCCTACAGCGGGTAACAGGAAAGACAGGACAAGGAGCTAGGCACAGGAAAAAACAGACTCAATGGGGAGGTGATACAGGGTTAGAACATGAGTTAGGGAAAGATGAAACAGAGAAAATGAATACAAACAGGGAGGCTGGACAGAAGACGGGATCAGAAGTTAGATAGAAAGTGAGACTAGTGCCTAGGGTTGGACTAGGGGCTGAGAAGAAAACAGAGGCAGACTGGGGGGTGGTGATGACAGGACTGGACTGGAGATACAGTGGGGAAATGGACAAGGGACTGGATGCAGGGCTGAATATGGAACGGAACAGGTGGCCTCAGAAACTTCTGCTCTGGTTCTGCAAGACTGTGTAAAAGTTTCATACTGCACGCCATCAGAACTCTGAATGGACATAAACATCCCTACCTAACCAAGTATCCTTCCAGTGTACTACCTCACTTTATACTTTGCATGCTTCTCGTATTACACTCTGGACTTTCAACAGCACCTGCACTTTACCTTCTGTTTGCTACTACAACACGCATACTCGTGTCCTGTTATTTGAGAAGCTTATAATTTACCACTCACTCAATGTGGTTCAATGCTGCTAATGCTTCTTGTGCAATATCATACTTATGGTGCAATACTAGTCACTCTGGAAGGTTTACATCACATTCACACCATACTGTTACACTGCTGTATTGTCTGTTTATTGTATTGTTTCTTGTATGGCCCATGGAGAAACATTGTCTCATCACACTATGTACCAGTAACCAGACCAGAGTGAGTCAGTGATGGCGCGCTCTCCTGGAGCACTAGGGGACACTGGTGATGAAGCGCTCTCCGGAGCAGCAGGGGGCACTGGTGAGGAAGTGCTCTATGGAGCATTAGGGTGAGCTGGTGCGGAAATGCTCTCTGGAGCCCTAGGGGGCGCCAGCAAGGAAATGCTCTCTGGAGCACTACTCTCAGGAAAAAGAGCCCCTTCTCCAGGGGTCCTTCTCCTGCGCCCCCTTCGACTCTTTGTGGAATGGCTCTGGTTGACAGGAGAAAAATCGTTGTACGGTGTAATAAAAGACATGAAAATGACAATTCAGTGGATCTGAAAGGTCTGCTACCCAACCTGAAAAAATTTAGGGGAAACACGGTAAAATTCTCACAAATGTAGATGGGTTTGAAGGAACAGAGTTGAATGCATTTGTTTCTTCATAGAGAACTGGAGCTGCATGAAGACAGCGTGAGCGGTGACCAAATATAGCTTTCACAGAGTAAATGCAATATGATGTCCAATAAAAACCACTTTAGGCCAACTCTTGGTATGCAAAGACCGAGACTGTTTCAAAGACTGTTTGAGCTTATTTTGCAGAGATTCTTTGTGCACGCATTCATACACACACACACACACACACACACATTCTAAAATTGGTCGTTTCCAGGGAGGCATTATGATGGCATCAATCCTTGGCAAAAATGATGGAATCGCCACATTTTGTGAAACTTGCCTCATACAAATGATCACTCGCACATTATGCTCTATTCTCCTCTGCCTTTGTTCAAACATTTGCATTTCTATTTCACTTTCAGTTTTCTTTTATGTATTCTTTTATTTCTTCCATTATTTTATTGTAGTTTATTTTATTTTGTATTCTATTTCTGTAAAGAACATTGAATGACCTTTTGTGTATGATAATGTGCTGTATAAATAAACTTGAATTTGAAATACATTGAATGAAAGAGGGTTTACAACCTAGAAAAGTGAAAGGGAAAACAGCAGTAGCACATAAACAGAAGAAGAGAAGGTCACAGTGGGCAGTGAGGAGAAATCAGGAAGTGTGAATGATCAAATGACAGTAATATTCAGTGATGAATCATGAATCTGCTGTGGGCATGGAGATGATGCTGAAACATAACAATGACTAACTGAAGAAAACAAGCAAATTGCTCCACTCTTGTATGATCTTGGGTTGCATGTCGGGTAAAGGACCAGAGGAGATGGTAAGCATAATCTCAACAGTTAATTTTTTTTTAACATTTTTCTCTTTCCATCAAATTTGGTGATGATGATGTGGGTTTTTCAGGATGGTAATGCATCTCACACCACAAAGCAAAGAGTATTAAAGCTTTTCTTTAGGAAAAGTATATTAACTCAATGACGTGGCCAACAGTACAGATGTCAATCTGATTTAAAAATGTATTGTGTAAATTTAAAAAATGGTCCAAGACAAAGGCTCCATCCTGCAAAGCTGATATTTCAACTGCTATTTGAGAAAACTGAATCCAGCTTGATGGGGAATAATGTTTTCCAATCATTAAGTCCACGCCTTAAAGGATTTGGGCCCAAGAAAAAGCAATAAAACTACTTGTGATTTTTTTGTTGATGATTCCATCATTTTTGCTCCATATTCAGTGATTCCATGAATTCTTCTGTACCTTGTCTGGAAGAAATATACCTTTAATTAAAATCATGCCCTTTAACTTGTTTGAGGGACGTTTCATGAAGTCAGAATGTTCAGCTATTAATCAAAAGCTGTTTTGTGTCATTTGTTTATTTGCTACAAAGTAAAAAAAACTGAGTGTGGTGATTCCTTAATTTTTGCCCGGGGTTGTAGCCTTTAGTGTCTGTTGGGTACCAGAGTCTTTGGGGGACCCCTGCAGGCCAACAAAAATGTTTAATGTGACGCAGTATTTCACGTGTTTCAGCACTGCTGGAAAGTTATTTTTAATGAAAACAGAATCAGTCTTACTAAAGTACAAAATCCCAAAGTCTACATTATGATTTTTGTATAAGACGTTTGTAAGATGTTTGTGTAAAATTTTAATCAAGATTTGTATTCTTTTTTTCAAGCGAAACACCTAGAATGACAGCAACATAAATATGTTAATAATCCCGGAAAACTGCTCATCTAATTGCTAATGGTTCTCTGAAGGTCTGCAGCGGAGTGTCCCAAATATGTGAACCACCTCAAATCGTTTGGTCTGAAGCCTAATCAGAGGACCCTTGGCTTTGTCCCCAGTGGCCCAGTTAGAAATCCATCCCTGGTTTGTCCTCTTTCAAATCTTATTAGAGCAGTTCATGTAGAGCAGAGAAATTACTGTTAGACAAAGGAGAGGTGTTTCATGGCAGAAGAGTCAAGATGATATACATAACTCCATTGAACTGATATTCTACTTAAGAGTGCACTGTAAATTATTTGCAAGCATATTAAGTGTTTCTTATGGAAGGAGAACTATTTTCTTTTCTGGGAGCAAATGAACTGGGATGACCCTTTGGGTGCAGATTCCCACCTCAGGTCAAGTTGTGGCTGTGTTGCCGTGGCAACAGGACATGCTGGCAGGCCATTCCGAATCATGAGAGGAAAAACAAACAAAAGATCTTTCAAAAGAGCAGGTCAACAAGCAAGAACCAAAAGAACAAACAAACCCAAAAGAAAACCCAAACCAGAAAGGCCATGATCTGCTCTTCCTGTGAAGATGGGCTCTCTGTTGCACTGGATGGACCCTACATGACATTCGGGCTGAAACTTTAATGGGAGCTTCGACAATGTTTAAACGTAAAGATGACTGATATACATAACTCATTAGTGTACGTTGAAATGAGATATTCTGCTTGTGAATACACAGTAAATACAGCGCAGGCCCAACTTGTCCTGAGGTGGGAACTCTGCCCTCAAAGGGTCGTTCAGATCCACCTGCTACCAAATGCAAAAGTAGTTCCTTTCCAATAATAAGCACTCAGAGTCCTTGCAAATACTTTGCAGTGCATTTATATACTATGTGGACTTTAATATGGAGTTGGTCCCACTTTGCAGCTATAACAGCTTCCACTCTTCTTGGAAGGCTTTCCACAAGATTCTGGAGTTTCTGTGGGAATTTGTG
>JBBPCZ010072527.1:0-11962 GCA_037974445.1 Brycinus macrolepidotus | reverse complement strand
GGGTGGTATGTGTGTGTGTGAGAAAGAGAGACAGAGAGAGAGAGGGAGGGAGTAAAGGAGAGGGTAAGAGAGAAAGAGAGTGGGGGAGGAAAGAAAAGCAGAGAGGGGAGAGGAAAACAGTGAGGGGGAGAGAAAGAAAAGGAGAGGAGAGAGAGGAAAAAGGAGAAGTAAGAGAAAAGAAAATTATGAGGGAGAGAAGGGGGCCACCAGCAATAGAGAGAGAGAAATATACCAATCAGCCACAACATTAAAACCACTGACAGGTGAAGTGATTAACATTGGTAGTCTTGTTACAGGGGCACGAGTGGGAAACATTAAGCAGTAAGTGAACAGTCTGTTCTTGAAGTTGATGTAATGGAAGCAGGAAAAATGGACGAGCGTAAAGATCTGAGCAACTTTGACAAGGACCAAATTGTGCTGCCTAGATGACTGTGGGTCAGAGCTAAACTCCAGGGCTTGTTGGGAATTCCCTGTATGCAGAGGTTAGAACCTACCAAAAGTAGAAGGACAACTGTTGAACCGGCAGAAGAGTGATGGGCACCCAAAACTCATTAATGTGCATATCAATAGCCTATGTAGTCTGCTTCAATAGAAGAGATATTGTAGCCCAGATTTATGAAAACGTTCATGCTGGCTATGACAGAAAGGTGTCAGAACACAGTGCATCACAGCTTGCTGCCAGTGGGCATGCATGGCTGCAGACCAGTCAGAGCGCCAATGCTGACACCTGTCCACCATCAAAAGTGCCTGTAATGGGTAAGTGAGCGTCAAAATTGTAGCAAAGGAAGATGATGGCTCTGGTTAGTCACATTTTCTTTAACACCATTAAAGTTCATCGCTCACCTGGGGAAGAGATGGCACCAGGATGCACTATGGGATGAAGGCAAGCTGGCAGAGGCGGTCTGATGATTTCAACAATTTTCTGCTGGGAAATCTTGGGTCCTTGTATTCATTCATGTTAATTTCACATGTACCACATACTTCAACATTGGTACACCCCTTCATTTCCTAATAGCAGTGAGCTCTTTCAGCAGGATAATGCACCGTGCCACACAAAGAGTTCAAGATGTTGACTTGGCCTCCAAATTCCCCAGATGTCAATCCTATCAAGCAACTGTGGGATGGGCTGGATAAAACGATCCATGGAGGACCTATCGCGCAACTTACAGGATGTAAAAGCTCTGCTGCTAATATCCTGCTACCACATAACATACCACACCTTCAGAGGTCCTATGAAGTCCATGTCTTGACAGGTCAGAGCTGGGTTTTGCTGTCATCTGAACTAGGCTGGTTTTAATGTTGAGGCTAATCAATGTATGTATGTTGTTTGCTGCAATGAAACTGACAAAACAAATGTAAATATTGCCATGTCAAACACTAACCGGGAGAGAGACAGGAGTTCGTAATTGCAATTCATAGCTGCTTGCTAAGAATACAGAGGCACTTCACAGTGATTTGTAACTTTGCAAAACACAAAACACACACACTCTCTCACAAACACACACACACAGAAGAGGGTGACATCTTGTCTTAGGGTGTAGGGAATTCTGCAGTCTCTGATTTGCCTGGAAAGTACACAAGCACATATATGCACACGCACACGCGCACACACACGCACACAAACACACACGCACACACACACACACACACACACACACACACACACACACACACACACACACACACACACAAATGCACTCCTCTTTGCCAGACTTCCCATCCCCTTTGAAGCCATGCATCACCCGTGACGTTACAATCTCTTCTGGAAAAGAGACCCTGGAAAAAGGGATTTGGGCTGCTAGAAGAGAGACAAAACCCCCTCTTTCTCGCTCCATCCTTCCTTTTCTCTCCTCAGTGGGGTGGCAACAGGGACACACACTCATCCTGCCACCTCCTGTCCACTGCTCACCCTTACAGCTGCAGTCCATTTTCTCTCTTTCTCCCCACTTCTTGTTTTCATTTGGCTGAATTGAAATTAGCGAGAAACCAGCCAAACAAAGATTTTCCCCAAGCTAGGATTTCTGCTTTCTAGAGTGTGTCAAACCCCTCACTCAAAACTGCAACGCTCTGCAGACTACAAGCAGAAGCATGCACATACGTGTGCACACACACATACACAAACCATGAATAAATGTGGGGGGTTGTGTTGTTGGGGGTTACATGAGGGTGGAATACACAGTTGGGGGAAGAGTGTCTGTAAAATGTGTGTGTCTGTGTGTGTATGTGTGTGTGTGTGTGTGTGTTCTGAGCGGGTTGCGGGTGGGTTGAGGGGGTGTGAACAAAGTCTGCGTGAAGCCCCATGCCAAGATGCCTGTTTAGCAAACATTATTTGCATACGACTAACGCGGATGGAGTTCTGTGTCATGGCAATTATAATACATTTGCATAAAATTAATGCTGTGCCCCGTCTCCGTGGCGATTGTTTCTGATGGAGAAAAAATAAGCAAACAGAGGAGCAGAGCGGGTATAAACAGTAGTAAACACACACTCGCGCTGACACACGGCAGATGTGCATGCACCCTCGCGACAAGGAGGAACGACCAGGAGGGATGTTACAGTTAAAGGCAGTGTCAGTGTGTGAGTATGTGTTTGTGTATTTCAGGGACAGCAGTTCATTCCCTGCCCATTTCAATAACGGTCAGAGTGTCAAACCCTCATCCACTTGATCTCACCATTTCCTGGCAGAATCTCCACTGCCATCTTAAGGGCTGTTGCTTAACTTTATGATTTCATGTGAAGCTTGATAAATGGGCACTCGGAGGGGATAAGGGTCGAGTGAACACAAATGTCGACTGCTGAACTTGCACAGAAATCATTGTGACCTGAAACATGTCCCTTTTCAAACCGGAGAAAGGAGTAGATACAGGCTTAGCGATAAAAAAGTTTAAAATATTTGATATTTCAAACCCGTAATATTCAGTTCACTGGGTTTTGGGTTGCAAACTACTCCTTATATTACACATGACTGCTCATACAGCTGCATTAGTTTTTCTCTCTCGCTCAAGTTTAACTACTTCAAAAAGACATCTCAGCAGGGTTTATAACAATAACAGTAATACGATGTTACTCACACTCACTGACATACTCACTCAAGCTCCGCAAGCTGACTTTACTTGACATTCTAGTCAATACAGACAAGCTACAAAGACAGAGAAAACAAGAGAGACAGAGAAACCGAGCATAAAAAAACATTTATTGATCTATGTCCAATAGGTTTGCACCTGAGTCTCATTTAAGCAAGAGAATGAGTGAGTGAGTATAAATGAGGGAGTGTATGAGTATGTGTGTATGAGTGGGTGGGTGGGTGAGTGAGTGAGTGAGTGAGTCAGTGTGACTAAATGAGTGAATGAGAGCAGGTGAGTGCATGAATATGTGTTCGAGTATGTGAGTGAGTATGAGTGAGTAAGTGTATTACTAAATGACGGTGTGTGACTAAATGAGTGTGTGTGTGAGGGAGTTTGTGAGTACATGTGAGTAAGAGTAAGAAGTGTTCATGAGTGAGTGAATATGTAAGTATGAGTATGTGGGTGAGTGTGTATGCATGAGTGAGTGAATGAGTATATGGATAAGTGACAGAGTATGAGTAAGGGAGCATGAGTGAGCGGGTTATTGAGTGACTGTATATGAATGTGTGTGTGAGAGATGAAGACCTGTTGCTCACTGATGACTAAATGCATCTTAGACTCAGTCTCTCTCCCTCTTGCTGTAGCGCCGCCATTAGTTATACACACACTGTAGCCTCCTGGGTTCAAAGCTCGTGACTGAAACAAACCACTCAACCCACACTGCTGACACACACTCCTCTGCACATATGCTATGCTAATTCATTACAGGCCTCTCACTAAAGCTACACCATTACAGTCCCTTCATCTGATATGAATGAGAAAGACTACATGAGACATGCTCATATAATATTAGCATAATCAAACTTCATCTTATCAATCATTTAATCCTCTCAATAAATGAATTCAAGCACTCACACAAATGCACACCCTCATACCCATGCAAACACACATTAAAAGAGACATCAACACTGAAATCAAAAGACAAACAAATGTTACACATAAAAAACATTGTCCCATTTTTAACCATGTAAGTGGTTTGTTTTCGTACATAAAGAGAAAAGCTGTCTGGAGTTTGAACAGAAAATCCCACCTCTGTCTGGATCATGAGGTTTATTTTTGGTTTAGGCTTGTTATTGCATTCTTTCCCCCTATCTCTCTCTCTCTCTCTCTCTCTCTCAACATATATATATAATCCATATCATGATAGGGTATAAAACTAACCTAGTATGAGGATACATGTCATTAAGAATTCATTTTTTTATCATTTGTACTGAAAGGAATCATATCACTCTCTCTCTCTCTCTCTCTCTCTCTTACACACACACACACACACACACACACCACACATTCTATGAGAACTACTAATTTTATTTTCCTGATCAATGAAATGTGTGAAAAAAAGAAATAGCTCAGATCCGTCTCTCTCTCTCTGCTCAGCTGAGTGGCCATTGATCTGGAGCGGGCCACTGACTTTCTGAAAAATGGGCCGAGGGGGAGGGGAATAAGGATTAATACCAAACATTCTTAACTGGAGTCTTAATAAAAGTGCTAGCATTGATTAAAGCAGCACTGCAGTTTGAAGTTCTGCTGCTGTTACACTTGAGCGTGAGAAGTAAGGTTTAACTAATGCAACATGCATTTTCAACCATCTTTATTTTCCACTGCTGATATAACAATGAAGGGCTAAAATCCGTGGGGGTTAGCATTATCTCCAAATGCTTTTATATTATTTTCCTTTAAATAAACCCAATTTTGATTTCTTATTCATACTGACCAACACTAAAACAAAAAACGTATCTTTATTTTTTGTAAACTGTATTTACAAAACAAACTGTAGTTAGGTCTCTCAAAACTGTTCGTTATACAAGCATCTAATCGTGTATAAAAGATCTTTGGAATACAGTTAAGTCGCTTTCCACATGAACGGTTTCTTTGTGCATCACTAAAATCATTTACTCTTTGAGGCCGAGGGAAAAGTCACGCAGTCGTGCAGTGTTTTTCCTGTTTCTGTGCCTCGCACGTGACTTTGCTCTGATTGCATTTGATTTTTATGCTAATGCGAGCACAGATCTCGTTAATGTTGCTGGATCTTCGTCAGCTGCTCTCGCATCCTTAAACATGTTCTCATTGTCAGCACAGCAAATGCAATTAGATATTAGAAAATAACTCCACAATTAGGAACAGGGAGAATTGGCTTCATACGGCCAATAGCTTTGCATCAGTGTCAAATTCTTCAAGGCTGTGGGTGTTCGCGGGTTAGACAGAGAGAGAGAGACAATAAAGATGGTTGAAAATGCGGGTTTCATTAGTTTAACTTGAAAGCACTTCCCATGCTCCAGTGAAACAGAAGCAGATCTTCAAAACTGCTGCTGTGGTCAAAGGCAGTTCTTTTATTAAGACTCCAGTTTTTGTATTAGCCCTTCTGTATTATCCCTCTCCCCCTTTCCCCATTTTTCTGAAAGGCAGTGACCTGCTCCAGATCAACCATTCACCAATACTTTGGGTATATTTTGCAATACTTCTTTCATCAAAGGGAGTTTTTCCACTTCACAAAGTATAGGAACCTCTGGCACCAGAAAACTAGACTTGCAGTTTTCCTATTGCCCATTGGTTCGTTACTAAAGGTTCCAGCTCTATGATCTTTGGTACTTGCTCAGGCCTGGATCTTCCTGCACCCCCATTTAAGCTTTGGTAAGCATTCAGAAGCATTCACTGGGACAGGCAACACTACTCAACATGGTGTGCATCTTGCTAAATTGCACTGCTGTATTTAAAGGGTTTGGCAACTCAACTGCAAAAATTGTAACTGCCTCAATAACCCTAAAGATATGAGGCTTTAACCATTAAGCCAGATTTGGAAGAGCAAAATCCTAAACCATAATTCAGATGGAAGGAAAAGCTAGAATAATGTAACTTCTTTCCGCAATAAGGACTAGATCAGCGTTTCAGAGCATGAACAACCCCACAGCAAAACAGCACACTTTTCAATGGCCCTGAACATTTTTAATAGCCCTGGATCTTTTCTTTTCATAGTAAGTTTGTAGCACTGTGCAGCACTTTCCACTCAAAATACATTCCTGCAGCTATAGATGAGCTCAGGCCCTGTTGTTGGTAGAGTTCTGATGATCACTTTATCAAAAGGATTATAGCTTTCAGGATGCAACAGAGAGAAATGCAATTCTGCCAAAATTTGGAATGTTTTTTCCTTAGTACTTTATTATAAACTGTTATGCCAATTTGATCAAATTGGCATTCCAAACGAGTCCTATCACTTTTGGTGGATATATGTACATACGGAATAACAATTTACAAATGAAAAGTATCTTTTTGTGTTTTATACAAGTTTTCTGTCTGTCTGCACAGTGTCCCCATGTGTGCACCCCCATTTTCTTCCAGTGCACCTTCAGTGATTTTGTTTGGGACCTCATCATGGTTTCATGATTGATACCAGCAGGACCTAATGGGTCCAGGGTGTCTCCTCTGAATTCTTGACTCTTCCAGATAAAGACAAACATATAAGTGCACAAAACAGTAAGACAGAGTGGTATGCTGATGTATCAATTGCTTTTTTTGTTTTTAGAATTTTTAGTGTGTAAAGAGGCCACTAAAGTAATTTACTTAAGAGGCTAATGTTACACTCCTTTTATTTCTAAGTTTTAGTTTTATTTTATTTCCTGTCAGCACTGTTAGTGTTAAGCTATGGTAAGCAAAAATACCAAAGCTGATACAACTGTCCACCTTTAAGAGCAAAATAACTGAAGACCTGCTTGTCCCGGCACATGAGTGTGTACATACAGACATTTTGGTGAGTGTGTGAGCACAGTACAGTGCAGTATTTAATTTTGTTTCAGCCAATAAGTTAAGCTAACTAGCAAGAAAGTTTCAAGAGGGTGTAAAATAACCTAGAACTAGATATCTGAATCTTGCTGGTTCCTGTCTGGATCAGGTCTTGTTTTGGATTGGTGCAGCTGAAAAACAACCCAAGTGCGTTTCTTGGTAATGTGGCGTATGCACTATTTAGTAGGTTCTGAATAATGATTTGACTGTTTTGTCAAACCACTGTTAAAAGCAAATGTTTACAATTTTTTGGTCCAAATGTGGTTTAAACACCTGAAAGGTTAGAATGCCGATAAGTGCTGCAATCACAACAAGTGGATAACAGGGTCTGGTATTATTTTAGGAGTGTAAGGAGGTCAACGCTCAACATATGACTAAGCAAGAGGCTATCGCTGCTAAACCATTTTCCTTTTGGAGGTTTGGAGTTATTCCCAAAGGTAGTAACTTGCCTTTATCTATATTTTGGTCAAGCCATGATTTAGAAAAAAAAATACTCTTTGATGAGACAATGAGAATATCAAGCTGAGTGTTGCAAAACATACCAATGTATTAGTGAATAACTGACATTTCAAAAGAAAGTGGACACTTTGAAACTTTTGATGGGCTGTGTATAGACGTGAGTGCGTATTGCTCTCCATCTTTAAAAGACAGATTTACAGTAGAAGTCCCTCTGCATTGGAAGGCCTCATTAATCATGCATGTGTTCTCATCCTAAATTTGCATATTCAAATCACCACAGCAAAAAAAAAAATCAAACTTGGACTGGACACATATATGGAATCTGTGTGAACCACTCTAGCTGGAGCGTGTGAATATAATTTCAGGACACAGATGACAGAGCACCATGATGCTAAGCACTTTTTTGTTTGGTGCCTGATGTTTGCTTCTTTAGTTTTACACTGGAGTTACGAGGTTCATGTAGCAACGGTAACTTTTTTTTTTTACCATATGGCATCATAAAAACTGCTGGTCTGTAGGGAGAAATACATTTCTCTATTTGCAGATGTGCATTCTTTAGGGCCAGACGATATAATAATAATAATAATAATAATAATAATACATTTTATTTGTCAGCGCCTTTCACGACTCTCAAGGTCACTTTACAGAAAAAATATATAGACAAATTTACATATGACAAATATATAACAACTTTTCAATAAATTGTGATTATTTTTCTGATATCTGATAAGTTTAAACAGATGCAATGTTTGGTAGTCGTTTTAAATATGCCACTGCTGGGTCTTTTTTGACCCAGCAGTGGCATATTTAAAACGACTACCAAACATTGCGAACAAATGATTTCTGTTCAGCATTTCACACACTGAAATGCACTAAATTCAAATTCAAAAGGATTCACAGTGACAACGGAATCACATCAGTATTTCAAATAATAGCTTAAAAACATAACAGAATAGAACAAGGGTAAAGATTTGACTGATACTGCAAGCCAAAATTTGATTATATATTTATTGTATTACTGAGCATAATGTTAGTGTTATTGCATCAGCAATCACATTACTGTTCTTCTTAAGTTTTATTTTTATTATTATTCTTTATATAGCTGAATTTGGTGCCTCTTCTTGTCCTACAGTTTTTGAAATAGGGGCATGGTGCCAACGTCAAAACAACTGTAAACATCCCCTTCAGCGCGTGTGTACACAGCTAATCGATCAGATTAGAAAATCGATTTTTGTGCTCGAGTCCCCTCTGTAATATATGGGGAGAGAGACAGGACGGTTGAGCCCCCTTTAAAATGTGTTTTGGAGAGAGAGCCAGTGACGTCATGGGTGCACAGCAGACTCATAAAACGGACTTCAAGACACTAAAGCTCAGGTCAGTTATAAAAAAAGAGACGTGTCTTGGTGTTTGTTGTGGTTTAATTAAAA
Organism: Brycinus macrolepidotus; assembly: GCA_037974445.1. Lineage (NCBI taxonomy): Eukaryota > Metazoa > Chordata > Actinopteri > Characiformes > Alestidae > Brycinus > Brycinus macrolepidotus. The sequence continues at coordinate 3,174 of JBBPCZ010072527.1, read as the reverse complement.
ATAATCAGCCAGTGAACGCTGCTACACGTTCAGGCATGCTCAATCATAAATGGCTTGGTAAGAGCCGGCGGCAGTTAATCTGACAAGTAGACTTTCCACGTTTCATCTACAGTTCATTTAGAAGTTCCTAACTGGCTATGGTGTGGTGTGGATGGTTTGGGGCTGGATATTGCACAGTTTCAAATGGACTATAGGAGGCTCCACTTCCTTTTTACTGGGCGTTTGAAGGTGTGCTTGGCCTCACTCGGACTCTGTGCGCCTCTAATTTGGTCAAGCTTTCTGCATTTAGTGGATGCAGTGGGTCCTGGCTTGGCTGACACCCAAGACATTGCTTGGGTCTTGGGCCTGAAGTCCGTTCATCACACCAGAACTATCATCAATTGAGGGGTGAGTCGGCTGGAATGGGAGGACTGGGCTTTGCTGAGGGACTACTGGAGTGGATGTGAAGTACCCAACAGGGGGATCCATTTGTGAATCTTGGCCTCACGCCGGAGTTGAAGGACATGTCTAGTCCTCTACTGGACCCTGAGGGACTGAAGAACTTGAATCTGCACTCGGTCAATGAAAAACTTTTACAGGTTCTGTGTTAAGGTTTTTAACAAATCAGTTTTAAATGAGAGGGTTGATACAGTTTGGAGGGGTAAAACTTGGGTTGGAGCAGGAGACACAACCTGCCTGGAAACATTATTGAATAAGGGTGATTTACAACGGAGAAGTTTACATGGGGCTGTTGCTGTGAATTCTTACATTTCTGTTCTTAATCCTACTGTTTCTGAGGAATGTATTCACTGAAGACAGACTCTTTTTCACTGTTTATTGGATTTTGCTCATTTTTAACTGAGTTTTTTGGTTTTAATATGTAAGGAGGTTTGTACGCCACATGCCTTTATTTTTTGAGACAGGCTATAAACGGAAGTAGAGGATCAAATGGCAACTGTTCAGTTTTGCTGTTGGTCTAGCTAAGCTTGCTACATAGAATAGACCTGGTCAGGAAGCTTTGCTTAGCTTTGTGTGTTGCTTTTATTGAGTCTAGAATGTTTCTGAATTTCGAATTATCTTTCCATCTGTACAGGGCAGAATTCTAACAAGCAGAGCAAAAAGTAAAGAGCTTTTTGCTCAGTGCTGGGGGTTGAGTCTGTGTTTGCCAGTCCATGGAGTTTTTGAGTTTTAGTCCTGTCATAGTAGTTGACTGACCAAATAAATAATAAAAAATAATAAATGAATAATACTAACTCCAAACAGACAAAGGTACACTGTGTAGCTGAAACAGTAGTAGCAGTACTCATTGAGTCTGAAATTTGCCCCTCTCATTGTCCATTTTTCATGGATAACAGTCTATCCCAAAGTTTCAGAAATCACATTAGCAAGTCTATTTGATATTATTTAAGTTGATGTAATTTGAGGCAAGCGTGTGATGGTTAGTCATGCAGTTTGGATGATGCTAATTAACAGGACATGAAGTTCTATTTTATCACTAATCTTATGGTTCCAGCACAAAATTTTCCTTACTTTAAAGCCAAGACATGTCTAGTGTCTGAAGTTTGCTTCTTTAGCTTCAAACTGGAGTTATGAGGCACAACATAAGTAATGGAAGCTTATAGTCACCAAGAAGCGTTCTGCAAACTGCATGCCTAAACTATGAGACTGAAAATATCTCAAACAGACTTGATTATGTTAATCTGTAGAAACGGGCACGAGTCTGTTGCATAACTAAAAACATGTGTACCAGCCAGCTTTGGCCTGAAATTGTCTGTACTCACGAAATCTTTCTCTCAGTACTACAATGATAAAAGCTAAAAAATGGGTCCTCTCCATGCCCCTTTGCTAGTAGGTAGCCATTCCAATAAACTGTATAAATCCAATAAATATGTTTAACTTGTCTATTTCCCAAAACCATGCTACACTCTCACTAATGAGGCACAAAGTGCTCACTGAACACTTTAGGTTCTGTACCCCAGAGTGCTGTTTTTTTTCTTCTTATTCTGCTGACTGTTCAAGTGTCTTTTGTTCTCATTCAAAAGTGATTGGAATAGGAAAAAAAAATGAACAAAGTTTATATATAAGGAGAAAATGTTGTACCTGTTGCTGATTTCTCACAGGCGTCGCTCTCTCTCCCTCGATATGGGGGCGGCGTCTCTCTCCACTTTTAATGAGTCTTTTAATTAGTTTGCTTTTTAATCTATATCTCATTAGTCTATGACTCCATTCAGCTGCAGCTCCCTAAGAGAGACCCCCAGAGGGGTGGGACAAGCAGAGGAGCTTCTGGATTCCTTTAAAGACACTATATTAAAACACTGCCGAAGCTAAATACCCTTTCCTGCGAAACCAAAAACCGGAAAAGTCACAAAATGCTGCACCAAGGCTTTCTAACTCCAGGTCAGGTAGCCACAGTTATGCAGTTTAGTGTAGAATGTTTAAACTATGTCAGCAGTAAAAAATCTCCTTGGTAACATCGCAGCCATAGAATCACTAAGCAACAATTCTAACAATAGCAGAAGAAAAGCGTCTGACAATTTATGCTGACAACGAAAAATGTAATTTTTCATAATGTGCCTTGCTTGATGAGTGGAATGTTCATCCCTTAACCACCTCTTACCACTAGCTAACGTGGGCATCTTTTAGATGAAGTAAAAGAATTAGTAGTTAGTGTTCTCCAAGCGCATTGAACGGTCCAATAACCTGTCCGAGTCTGTGGCCCATCACATGGTCCCACCCACATATAATGCAGTTATAGATGTAGTGTTCTCTACAAGGCCTGAAAGCACTAAGGAGACGCAAAAACCTAGTATGTTGAGTGGAATCTCCCAGTGCTATATTTAGTTGCTTAAGAAAGCTTGTATAAAAGCGGCCAATTCATTGCAACAAGCACAATAAACAGCCCATGTCAAATTTGCATAATTCTGACCTACAATACAGCACTCTGCTTGATTACTAGCATTGAAAAGCAGCAGAATCAAAAACACACACACTATTCATAAATTCATATGTATACATATATACACACGCACACACACACACACACACACACACACACACACACACTATATATATATATATATATATATATATACAGCTCTGGAAAAAAATAAGAGAACAGTGCAATTTATTTTTAAATCAGCATCTCTATGAGAATGACAACCATTCCATGCCAGTGTCTGTTAAATTCCTACACAA
>JBBPCZ010072460.1:0-11963 GCA_037974445.1 Brycinus macrolepidotus | reverse complement strand
ATAGAACGTACTGTTTTAACGGTAGAGCAGTACATTCAAATTCAAATGTAGTACCTACTCAAGTAGTATGCGATTTCGGATGCAGCACCTCTGTTATAAAGAGTCCTGGCTCCTCCCTCGATGCTGTTCACCTGGCTCTCATCAAGGGAGGGGCCCCGTGCTCAGTTCCGGGGACACGTGCCAGCTTCTCCACCTCCTTGCCTCAAATAGGTATATTGTCATTTCAACTACATACACGGATCACAGTAAAACGAAATAACGTGCCTCCAGGACCAAGGTGCAACACAGGAACAGAAACAGAACACTACAAGACTTCAAGTGCCGACAAGACAAAAGAGAGTGCAAGAAAAACACAAAAGCAACAAAACAACAGGACAAGACAGCACATAGTCCTGTCGACAGCTACAGTACTTTGAATGAATACAGTATTATGACAAGACACTGTATTCTAGCAGAGGACAGTTACGTGTGCAAAAATGCAGAACAGAATGTAGACAGTAACACATATAATTGTGCAAATACAGCAGCAACAGGACAGAGAATGTACAGTATATAATAAATAGAAGGGTATTTACAGAGGCAGTTGGAGTTTTTTGTTTAAGGCAGAAAAGATCAGTGTGTATATACACTGTATTAGCCCAAGGAGAGGGGAGTTCAGGTGAGGGGTGTGTTCATTGTGTGTGTGAGTGTGTGTGTAGGGGTACAGTTTATGTTTCAGTTTTGAAAGTTATTTGTATTATGTGTTTAATTTTTTGTATTATTTGTAATGATGAAAAAGCAAGTGCAGTGTAGCAACACTGTGGGATCAAATTAGTACATATTATTTACTTTAAGTAAAACTGTTTCATTCAGTTCACATGGCTTGGCGACATCGTGTCTGTGGCCTAAATGAAAATGGATGCCTGGTGCGCAGAGCGTGCAGAGTAGTGGCAGGCATACGATTGGATATCCAGCAGCCAATGTTAATTCCTGTTCTAGATGGATCATGAAATGATCAAACAAATGCCCTCTGAACAAGCTTTCTTTAATCAACGGATTTGTCGAATCGGCCATTTTCGTTTAATCCTATTGACTGGAATATTTGGCGAAACCAAGACAAGTCAGAATCCAAGACAAGCTTTTTGTGAGCATATGTCATTGTTTGCCTTTACCTAATGATTTATGTAAAAAAAAAACAGTGACTTTTTCTCAAATATTTTCATCATTGCTTAAGGTAAAGTCCTCGCTTTGTGTGTGTGGAGTTTGCATGTTCTCCTCGTGGTGGTGTGTTTTTCCTCCGGGGTCTCTGGTTTCTCCCACAGTCCAAAGACATGCGCGTCAGGGGAACTGGGGATTCTAAATTGACCGTAGGTGTGAGTGTGTGAGCGAATGGTGTGTGTGTGCACGCCCTGAGGTAGGCTGCTGCCCCGCCCAGAGTGAGGCCCTGCCATGCTCGTTGGCCCCGGGATAGGCCCCCAGGTACCCGCGATCCTAGTGAGGATTGAGTGGTTACAGAAAATGAGTGAGTGAGTGAATAAGGAACTACTATTGTGGAACTAGTAGCTTGGAATCCTCTCAAATTAACTATTACTGCAAAAAGTGGCCATGGAACAGGCCAAAGGTGTCTTCAACACCAGCTCTGCTGGAAATGATAAACTCTTATACTAGGTCTTTCAACCAACCAGAAGCCAGCCTGTAGTATCTGGGGACCACTGGGCTGGACGTCAGCCAGTTCAGCCTGTTAAGGCTGGAGTAGAGTGCATTACTCGCACGCTTACACTCTTGCTACTTTCCCGTGCCATGATGTTAAAGGAAATGACCTGACCTGAGCGATGAACTGCACTGGCTCATCCCTCTTCAGCCGTCACTTCTCGCCTTTCACACTGTCAAAGCCCCACAATACTTTGTGCTCCATTTCCCTGCTTGCTATTATAACTCAGATATGTGCAGTGTTTACAGATTAAGCGTCCGTTGAGCTATAAATCAGATAGCAACATGTGTGGATGAAGCTGATTAGTCTGTGTGTGTATGTGTGTGTGTGAGATTGTGTGTGTGTGTGTGTCTGATTGAGCGCTGTAAGCAGCAATGAGAGAATTACAGAAGCTCAGCATGGAGGATGACTGGAGGATACTGCACCAAACCAGAGGGACTGTGTGTGTTAATGTGGAGACGCAGACCGTCTGCATGAAAAGCAGGTCAGTGTGTAAGTGTGGCATTTTGGCAAACTTCTCCACACGAACAAACGCACACACAGACACACACACACACATACACGCACGATCACACTACTTGCCCTCGGCGTTCACTCCCCCCACACCCCCATCTCTCCCTCGAGATGTAATTAACAAAGAAATTACGGTGGAACCGCAGTGCCGATGGGCCTCTCTGTCTCCAGCGCTGCTAAAAAGCGGTAATCACTTTTTCTCATTATGTAAGAAACTGCCAAGATGTACGACACTCCTCTCATAAAATCTACGACTCAGAAAAATAAAAAAACTACATGTGCATTAGCTTTACGTTATCCTGGGGTAGCCGCTGTATACCAGCACCTCCACTCCCCATGTGAACTCTCTGTAGTCCTAATTATCCATTATCAAAACGCATCCGTAATTTAGCTAAACCCATTCTGCTAATGCATTTTAATGACGATTTTGAAAGACTAAAGGGAGACAGCCTGTGTACCATTTGTATAATTTTCTTTGAAGTCAGGGAGAATTTTGCATATTATTTGATTGAAGTTCTTAATGTACATCACTTGGGCTGTTTTTATGCTTTTACAGAGCACACTCTATAGCCAGCAGAGTATATAGCCAGTACATGCTCAGGACAGCACTGGTTTACACTGCCAGGGTCAAAATGTTCCTGTATTTCTTTTGTTTAGGGTAAACTTCAAGCATAGCTCCTGCTGACTCACCTCTTTGGCTCTTAATAAAAGCATTGGTGGTGGTACTGGGCTAATGCAGTTTAGTCTTCCTGCCAGAGCCACGCAGATGCCAGTGCCTATTGCCACATACTGCATCATACAGTTTGTGACAACTGGTGATGTAATGTCAAAGTGAGACACTAGATGACAGTGCATTGCACCTGTTACAGCTCCAGTAAGGTATCTTTCCTTCATTTTCTGACAAGGCAACCATAACTACAGATTTATGTTGCTGCTGTGTAGTAATATGTTAGCAATTTTCTAAAAGCAAAAGTAGTATTACTATTATTATAATAGTAGTATTAGAATTTTCATGCTTCAGTAATGCTAAAAGGCACAGTGGTGCAGTGGGTAGTGCTGTTGCCTCACAGCAAGAGGGCTAAATTTCTAGCCAGGGCACTCAAGAGTCCTGTCTGTGTTCAGTTCTCCCTGCATCTGCATGGGTTTCCACTGGGTGCTCCTGTTTCCTCCCACAGTCGAAAGACAAGCACGTCAGGTGAACTGGAGAAGCTAAATTGCCTCTAGATGGGAGTGTGTGTGAATGTGTTAGTGTGTCCAGTACAGGGTGTTTCTCCACCTTTTGCCGCAGGACTACTGAGATCATCACGAGCAAAATATAGAGAGTGGAGCTGAAGCTGAGAGTTTCTAACGAAGTGAAGGCTTGTGCATGCGGTCAAACATTCGTAAATCGATATTTCAATCAGATCTGAGTCCTGACAGAAAATAAAAGCTTAAACAAAAGCAAACAAACAAAATACACTTGCCTTGAGGTTGTTTACTTTGCCAATGGCTACACCACTGTCTCTGAAATGTCCATTCAAGAAACTTCTCGCTCCATTTGAATGATCTTTTTCCCAAATCTAACTTCGATTAATGATCGAGTCATATTTGTTTAGAATCATTTAAGTATTTTTAGTATTTGCAATGGAGTTGACACGCCATTTAAAATAATCAAATGCAGCAGATTATTACATTATTACATTAAATTCATGTACAGAAATGTATCATCAGCCCCAAATTTCCTAGTACAGCCTTATTTCAGAGTTTTGCATGCTAAATAAATTAAATGTATTGTATTCCATTAGGTCCATTCAGTAGAAGTGATTCATTCATATCATATAACATATAATCATCTGCCTAATTTTGGACCTTTTCTATTGGTTGATTCATTGTGAAATTTTCACACAATGTAAAGGTTTGATGGGGTTCTCAGATTATGTATATTGACAAATACAGAGATTTAGTTCCGACAGCAACATAAATGTTTGGGTTCACTGGTGGCTAAAATTTTTTTATTGTTCTGTGTCTTACTAATTAAAGTGCCATGCCATTAAGTATAACAGCCACAGAGCAGTCTCAGACTGTAGCTGCTTTTTGCCTCCCTGAACGTAGCAGTGCCCTCCTGCTGGTAGGAGCAGGCTGATGGCTAAGAGTGACCCTGGGGTGTTTCTGAGATAGAACAGGCCCAACCACAATCTTTTCCCTCTCTTTTCCTGCCCAGGCAGGCTGGGATTTCATGGGTAGATGGGCGCTGCCCTTGACCGAGTTTGAGGCGAGGTAGTGAGACCAAATACACTCAGAGCTTAGGCGGGGAGGGAGACTGGTCTGATGTCAAGCTAATCAAGCGGCTTTCCCTCTCATCTCCTCTCTCTGGGAGCGTGGGCATGTACCCAGCTCAGAGGAACTGTGCCTCCTCTCCATCATCTCCTTGAGTGAAATGCCTGATTAGCATCGAATCTTCAATCTTGACTTTGGTGGTGTTAAATACAGGCTAGACACAAATATCCTAATGAATTAATTTTCTTTAAAGCACAGTACAGTCACACATAAGTGTTAAATGTCAAATGGTTAGAGTGGAAAATCTTTTAATTCTTCAGCTTTTTCATTTTACCATCTCACTCATCCAACTCACCCTCTCAGTGTCCTTACTGAAAGCTCCCTTCGTGTGCGGTGGATTAAAAAAGACTATATGTGCTGTATTAATGTAACTTTAGATGGCTTGGAAAATCACCTACCTATATGTTCTTGGCTTGCTGCGCCTGCTAGGCTGAAGTGTGGGGAAGTACTTGGCAATAAGGCAACAGGGAGGGTGAAAAATAGAGTAGGACTTTACAAGGCAGAGCTGCGGCTGAGTGGGAGACCTGCTGTCTTTTAGAGACTGCTTTTCAACTTCAAGTCTGTCCGTGATTTGAAAAGAAGGATGTTTAGTTCCACTATGGGAAGCAGCTATGTGACCCAACATTAAAAGGCGGGTAGTGTCTCTAAAGGCATGGAACTGCTGTATGTGTTTGTGTATTCAGTATGCCTGCATCACCAACCTGAAGAATTTACAGCAAACAATGAGGGAACGGGACTTAACCCAGACAGTTGCTTCCTTGTCCTTTTTCTCTATACTTCTACACTTCTTTGTTTCTTCTTCTCTAGCCACTCTCTGCATCATCATTGTCCGGACCAATCTTCATCAAAGTGGCTAATGAGCTCCAATGGAACTCATTTGAAGGGGCGATTAAATTGCAGTAATAAATTATGTGTGTACTCAGCAGGATATTATTCTCTGATGGATTGAACAGCAGCAGCAGCGCCATGCTCTCAGGATGTCATCTTCATTACTGCTCTCTTGCTCTCTGTCTCTCTCGCTCGCTCTCTTCCTCGCTATCCCCCCCCCCACTGTTTTTTGTCTTTCGCTACTTTTTTCTCGATTCTTCCTTTGCCCTCTCTGATTTCCCACCACTCATTTGAACTTATGAAGCCCTTCAGATGAGCAACATAACATTCTCAAGATTACAGCACAATCCAGTCACCTTGATATGCAGCTTCTAGTCAACTTTCATTCTTTCTCTCTGCTTCTTGCTTTGCTGGTCTATGAAAACAAATCAGAGAACAAACCCACTTCTGCCTCCATTCCAGCGGAAATATAACTTCTTCAGTTTATCTTTTCTTTCCGTTTTCAACCCAAGAACGCATAAATGAATCATTTACACATAAGCTTAGGCAAATCTGGCCAAAATCCTTTGGAATAGAAAAGTGTGCATGTTTACAGAGAATACAGCGTTCTCTGATCTTACATAACTCCAATCGTTATATGATGAAATAAGAAAAAATCAATTGCTCGTTTCAAAGCTAAAAAACATAAAAAATGTCAAACAAGCCAAACAAAAACTATGAGACACAGTAGTAGTGAACTATGAGCTGAATATGGGTTTGTTGGTTTTCAACCAGTCTACGAATTTCCACAGTGATTAGGGTTATGCAGTTTATCAATAATATTGAAAACTGTATTAAGTAGTATACTGAGATGTCTGTAATATTTGTTATATAAATGTTTTTAATCACATCCTGCACCTTGGGCGCTCCCCTTAAGTCTAATGAATGAATGACAATTACAGAAATGAATGCGAAGGCTGTCGTCATCTCCGTCACTGCTTTATGCTTGCCATGTTCTCCATTTAGTCATTCAATTCATCCGTTGTCCTTGACAGGAGCAGCTGGGGGTTGTGTGTGTGCACTTATAGTCGTGTGAGCCCTTTCGACAGCACGCCGTGTGAGCCCTTTCGACAGCAAGCAGGGGCTGCTACAGAGCGGCAGGATGCGTCATTATCCTGCACACTTCCTGCTTCTTACCCATTATGCCCCCTGCCCCATCCCCAATCATTTCCTCCCCTGCGGCCCCAACCTCCTGAATAGTGCATATGCTCTGCCTAATATCCACTACAAAGTGGGATATGATCTTAACCCCCAGAAAATTCAGACTGAATCAAGCTATACGTTCAGATTCACTCAGAGAGCAGAGTTGGCGTGACAAGTGGAAGTGAGATGCGATGCTTGATTTGGTGCTCCTCATGTAGCAGAATGGCAGGGGGAATTGGGTTATAATTAGGGGAGATTGACAGCTTCTTTGAGGTAATTAGGCAAAGGCTGATGAAAGTCCCAGGTGGAGGCAGGAAAGGCAGAAATGGCAGCTTGTGCTGCTGGTCGGAATTAGACTGATTATTTCATGCTGAGGGGGAGTGGGCAGAAGTGGCTTCCTCGCTTATTTGGGAACTTATTTGTTTCTCTGCCGCTGCTGCTAATGTGACCTCACAGGCAATTCCGCTGTAATAGGCCTCTGTGTATGATGTGACAATTGTTAGGCACGAAAATACGCATCCAATTACTGTCCTTATGCCATTAGGTGTCCAACCCATTCATCTTGCCCGGCTCGATTCATTACCATGGCTTTATCTATAGACATTTAATCATCTCCATTGCTTCCAAGCGCAAGCATGTATGCCATAATGGCATTTGCGACGGACGTGCTAATGAGAACATATCCTTTTAAAGGCATGATTGTAATTCAGATTAAAGCCATTATGAGCCATCATTAGCCCCTCAAACAAATAAACCACATCACCCAAATGTCTTGCCACAATGCATCATCAACTTCCATGCCTCGTCATTAAGCCCAGAACCTCCAAAAATGACAAAACAGCAATCCTATATTGCAGTGCCCATTTTCTGTTGTTAGCAGTAAACTGCACAAGGCAGTAGATTCGCTGTCCCTGGAGCTCTGAGAATAAGTTCACAGCTAATGCACTTCAACATTTACAGCAAATGTGCAGGAATGACACCTCTCCTCCACAGGTCATCTCTAATCTCATTAGAGATGCAGGGTGAGATATGAATAAAGAGGCCTCCTGTTGGGAGTGCTGGGGTGCCAAGCTCGTTTGGGCATCGAGCTGCCCATCTAATCAATGCAACGACAGGAACGGTTTGAAAGAAAAACATCCCAGGGCAAGGTGAGTGCACTCCGGTCCAGTAGAAAGGTTATGCTGCTGGGCCTGCAGAGACCACACGTACTAACCCCCTGGAGCAGCCGTCGGATACATTAGTGCTCAGTCTTTGACCACGCTTCTCTGGAGGCCTCGCATCTCTGTCCGACATTCAGTGCTGTGCAGCTGCTGCAAAATTTGCATTTAAACTCTCCTTCTTTCTCCTCGGATACAGATCGATCTCTGAAATGGCACAATTTTGACACGCATGCACGCACACACACGCACACGCACACGCACACATACTCACACATTTTCCGTCTATCTCCTTTACTGCAGAGGGGATCAAACAACCTGGCATGTTTGGCTTCCCGGCGGCAGGCCGATCCCCAACGGTTATTGGACAAAGGAGAGAAGCAAGGAGAGGCGGAGGAAGCCTGAGAGAGATCGATACTGCAGGATAGAAAGGCGTGCTTACTTTGGTGCGAATGTTGAGAGCGAGTTCACTCCTTTTGCTCTGTTTCTTCAAGGTCAGCTCTGACATGGTTAGAAGGTCAGTATGATGAAAAAGCGTGTTGTGAACCAGAGAGAAAAGAAAGCGTGTTCCAAGATTGACCCAGCTTTGACTGCACATCATCACACTTATGCCACAACGAAATAGCAAAGAACTGCCAGGCTTCTTCCAGGTCGTAGAGAATGTGCATATTACTATCTAGAACACTGGCATAATGACGAATGGTCAGGTCAAGTTAATAACTGCAAATTATTAGCACACAAATTTCAGGCAAAGGGAATTTCTTTAAAGTCAAACAGCAATATTGGGAATTTAATGATGCGCTGCATGTTGCTGTGGTGGAATCTGTGATTGTAGCCCTCTCATTCAACAGCTTTTAAATGGCTATTAAAGCAATACCTTCAGCAAATTGGAAAGCTCCAGTTCCCCTGGAGAGCCTCCACTATAACAAGAATCCATGAGCTTTATGAACGAGAACAAGAGAGGGAAGGCAACAGCCACAGAGGGACTGGGGTCACTGACAGTGATTGGAACATGCAGCCACTGGAGGCCTACAGTAAAAATTGGAGGCTGTATTCACTCTATAGAAATCATGAAATCATGTGATTTTTCACTTTCAGGTTCCCTACATCCACACAATCCAAACAATAAATCACTGAAAGTAATAAAAACATTCCAACAAAGCTAATTTTGTCCGCTATAACTATAAGAAAACGCACGTGAATCTTTAGGGTCAAATTTGAGCAAATAAGGCAATGTGACCCATCATGTTTAACTACACAAAATACAATTATTTGACAGTAATCATCTGACGTTAGTGCACACATATATATATATATATATATATATATATACAATGCCTACATTATAATGATGCAATATTTTTACAAAATAGCCAAAGCAAGACAATGGAAACCACATATTCCCACCGACTGCTATTTGCTCATGCTCCTCATATATAGAGTGCTGTTTGCTCATTTTAAAATATAAAGTACATTAGAAACATAGCTGAACTGTGATAGAAGCAAGTGATAGAAGGAAATGACAGACCATAACAATTAGCGATGCACCAATACGGTACAGGAATAATACCGTATTGCTGATCCTGATAAAAAAATATTTTTAATTTAATCTAATGATGTACCTGATACTAATGTATTTGATCATCTCTACAAATCTAAATACATTAACTTCTCATCAAACGTTGGAAAACCTTGCCAAGCCATCAATCCTGAACAAGATTTCACTCGTGATGAAACTTTAGTTGGATCTGGCTCCGCATTTAGTAAAACAGCTAAATATAATAATGAAAACACATAAAATGAACAAAGACTTTAAAAAAAATACACACAGTATTTAATTCCACATCATCAATGGAATCTAGGTCAACAGAAATCTGCCTCCGGGTCCGAACAGACTTGAATGCTTTGTGTCAGTTTTACCTAAAAAGATGCATAAATCTGTATTACTTACATTATTTTCTTCAACAACTACATATCTCATATAAATACAGTTTATGACAAATAAGTGACAGATTAGAGCCAAATTTCATGTCGGTAAATTACAGATGTCACAGGGACACTCAGAGCAGCCAGCAGGAGGGTATTGTGGGAAAAATAAATCCTTCTACACAAGATTAAGTGCACATGCAAGATAACATGTGCATTGTGCCAAGACAGTCTCAATACAAATTATAATAACCACAGTTTTGTCACTTATCGACAAATCAGATAGTGTCCACTGATATATTGGGCATTCCTTGTAACATCCACACATTATTTCATGAAATGAAATTAATTCCATTCTAAACTCCCTCTGTTAACAATAATAGTAAAAATGAGAATTACTTGTAACCAAATATGCATGATCCCAAACATGGGCTTCATTTGCTAGGCCACTTGTTTTCATAGGGGAGTTGGTGGCCTAGTGGTTAGGGTCTTGCCCCTTCAATCAGAAGGTTGTGGGTTTGAATCCCAGGACCGCAACTAGCACCTCTGAGGTTCCCTTGAGTGAGGTACCGTCCCCTCACACTGGTCGCTGTATTCCTGGCTGCCCACTGCTTCCCTTGGGTGAATGGGTTAAATGCTGAGAACAATTTTGTGCTGTTTTCACTGTGTGCTGTGGAGTGTTCACGTATGACAAATAGACAATTTACACTCACACACGAGCGTGCCAGCATGATTAAGGTTAAAGTATATTGTGAATTAGATTCAGAGTGATGCATACTTGTCCCTTCATGCCTATTGTAGATATTCTCACTCACTGAAGCACTTGCATAAGAATGAGTGCACAATCATGCTCTTTATAAAGGGGTATAACCTTAATAAAAAATTTTTTTTCTTTTTCTTTAAAATCAATGCATTAGTTTCTCACAAAGATCTGTTTATTTTTCCCTCCCATTCTAACATCAGATTTCCTCCATTAGCATTGCTTTGTCTCTCTGCGGCACATCCAACAAGCTGAACAGGGTCATATCCCCCTCTAACACTGTCTGTCAGGTCAGATCACAACTCAGGCACAATACAATCACGCTATACATACCCAGATACAAAACACATAAACAAGCCTACGCGATTACCATAAAAACACAAAGCTGAGGGGTGGGAGGGATGCTCATCTTTATGTAACAATGGTTTGTGGATGACTGTTCTGCAGTTTTTAAAACATGCTGTTGGTTCTCACCCCAGGCTAAGAGCTAGTCTCTCATCTTCAGAAGCTTGGTGGATAAACCAACCCTGCTCTCTGTCCTGCCTGACACTGAATACACAGCCAACGTTATATGCAAGTTCAACAGGCTCCTGACATCTACATATGCATTTTCAGCCCACTTCTTCCGCCATAGCCACTACTCCCTCTTTTTTTCTCATTCTAATTATTGGTAAGGTTATCCTGTGAATAAACATAAAAGGGTTGTCACTTAATACACTCATGCAGCTACGGCATTTATTATATATTTACACATTACAAGTTTTAATTTAAAATCGTGTAGGACCTACCGTTTCCAATAAAACTGATCTTGACTACCTTCTGGTATTATGAATAGATCAGAAAAAGTAACTGTGGGAGACGTGAGCAAATGTAGATATATAGAGAGATAAATGTAGTATAGTTTTGAGATATGAAAATGTATCAGTTGCCATGACCCCTATGGACTTAATGTCACAAAAACTGGCAGGCTTTCAAAGAATGTGGTAGTGATGAAGCATGTCAAATTTTTGCAGTGACATTATTGGCTATGTGGTCCAAAGGGGATCTACACAATATCAGGCAGGTGGTTTAAATGTTATGGCTGTTCGTCGTATATATAAAGAATAGTTCCAACTCCTCCAAAGCTCTCTTGCACTTGTTCATAAAGCGTATGGACTCTTGTTACAGCAGAGGCTGTCACTTTGTTCTTGCCTTCATTACTTGCTCATTGATGTCGCCAGGATGCAGGAAAATGCTGTCAAGTGTAATATATGCTGAAGGCTTTGCTTTGAAATCCATTTAAAAGCAGAAGCACCCCAAACTAGGAAAATGCATTAAAAGCATAAAAGCAATACTACAATACAGTGGTACCCCGCTCAACAAACGCCTCACAGAACGAACGTTCCGCATAACGAACACCGCCGCGACCGTGCGCGTGACTCGCAGAACGAACGCGTTTCACACAACGAACCGCACGTCGCACGTGAAAATTTTTTTACATTAAAAAAATGGCTGAATCCGTCCAGATGTGTCTTAGATGAAGACAAAGCATCATGTTGTGTTGTTTCTCCCCATTAGTGTCATTTTTTTCCTGTTTTGATGTGTTTTTGGT
>JBBPCZ010072439.1:0-11965 GCA_037974445.1 Brycinus macrolepidotus | reverse complement strand
AATTCATATATATATATATACATAATTCATATATATATATATATTATTATAATTCATTATAACTGATTCTGACATTGCTGAATTCATGCAGTTGAATTGGCATCTTCAGAGCAATGCAGTTTACACACACACACGTGCACACACACACACACACACACACACACACACATCACTGATTTATTGTCACTGAGCAGTCTGGTGCAGCAGCTGGTGCCAGGATAGTTTGGGTTCTGGAGAGCAGTGAAGGGCATATCTTATTATAGCGGGCAGTGCCAGGCTGAGTTGTACAGTAGGCAGTGGAAGGCTGAGTGGTACAGTAGACAGTGCCAGTCTGAGTGTGTGTGATGCAGTCGAGGGGATTGAATTTGCACCAAGGGCGTTTTAATGACACATAGAAGAAAAGGAGCCATCGATTAAGCACGCGGTTAAACAAGCACTTTAGCCCAAAATGGTATTTGCATGTTTCTCTGTGAGTGTGGATGGATTTTTGGTGTGTGTGTGTGTGTGTGTGTGTGTGTGTGTGTGTGTGTTTACAGCATTAGATAATACTTGTAATACTTATCCCTTAAACGTTAGAGGTCAGACCCACCATTAGACTTAATGACTCACGCATGAGTGACGTCTGTGACGTGTTCAAATGATGAATTTTGCAAATACTTGTGCATTAATGGCCTGTGTTTAGACCCAAACAGATTCAACCAGGTTATTCTTCTTTACAAAAAAGAACTAAATGTATTAAAAAATCATTAGATACATTATTATATTCCTGGAAGCATATCATCGCTCCTGGAACGAAAGTGCACATCTCCAGAACAGTAAAAACGAAAAAAAAATGTTTTACTCATAATGGAAGTTAATGCAAAACCCACAGCATTTTTAGTCCACTTCTAGAAAATCGAAGATGTAGAAATGTAAAATATAATATAATATAATATAATGAAGAAACCTCAATTCATTAGAACACCCAGTAACTGACCTGGTGCTGTGATTGGTCAGAAACACTGAGTGGTTAGAGGCTCATTTGCATATTGCAGATTTCTGCGATTTTAATGTAGCAGAAACCAATATCGCCATGGTGATTAATAGACAGTATATCTATTAATGCGTGTTGACCTCGTGTCTGAACGTATTTACAGGAGGAGTTTGTTTTGTTGTGAATGGTGTGTCTCCAACTCGTTATGAGTCTCGCTTTAATCCTTGGACCCCCCGCAGAGGTGTTAAGCCACGTATGATCCTGTAGATAAACCACCCCAGACGTGAAGAGTTATGACAGTTAGTCTATTAATGCTCGAATGAACACAACATGCTCTCCTCCTCATCTTTTATTTTTGAATTTTGAAGCATTAGAGTGAGGCTGATTACAAAACCCGGCTGTGTTTTGGCAGATTTAGTGTGAAATTACCAGTGGTCAACATCTATAATGCTGTAGGACATGAGGCATAATCCTTTGTTGGTTCTCGGTGTGTTTTGCTAAATGGAGCACTGAAGAACTGTTTCAGTTGTGTTTCATTCGGTTTCAGGTTTTTTTTACAATTGAAACAGGCCCAAAGTAGCTTTACGGCTTTGCAGGTATTTTGTAGCACAAGAAGACTTGTTATGCCTTTGCAAGAAATACCAGTACTTAATATTTTGAGTTATAGCTTCCAGTAGTAAGTGAATAGAACAGTAGTTTGTGTTTTACATTCAGTTAACCAATTGAGTTCGGGGAGTTCATAATGTTAAGCTCACCAGAGTTACTTATTTTCAAAGTTAAAATGTTGCATTGTTTATTAACACTTTTATTAGAGTTTTGTTAGTGTTTTACCCAACAGCAAATGTACTATTTTCCACAGACCCCAGATGTGGTTGATCATGTTTGAAGTCCAGATGTTGCTTCTTTAGTTTAGAACTGGAGCTGTGAGGCTAACGTCATTAAAACTAGAAGACAATAGTCACCCAAATCATTATGTGTAAATAAAAACCCCAAATGTCTCTAGACTCACTCAAACCTCATCCAGCTCTTCATTAAGGTGGATTAAGGTGGATGTGGTTTAGGACACAATATGACTTACTATGAGCTGTAAAAATGAACTGAATCAGATCTAGAATCAGTTTTTGTGACATTATAAATACCGAGTAATCTAATCTGAGATCGCCCCTCCTTAAAGCTGCTTTGTAAAAAGCGTCCCCTGCTGCTGTAGCGGTGATATTCAGGTTATTTTTTACCTCACAGTAAGGGATGCTCTTCATTAAGGTGGATCAGACTTGTGGATGTGTTTTAGGACACAGTATGACTTACTGTGAGCTTTAAAAATCAACTAAACTTCAGCATGTAGCTGAATGATGCTGGCAGCCTTTTTACACATCTGATCTGAGATCAGATCTGCTTTGCAAACACTGGCCCTGCTGTTGTAGCGCTGAAGTTCTGTTAATTTTTACAGGTCACAGTAAGTCATACTGTGTCCTAAACCGCTCCACCTTATTGAAAAACTGGATGTGGTTTGAGAGGCATCTTAAGAGAAGCAGTGAGGTTTCTTCATCTCTGAATTAACGTTAATGTTTTTTTAACTTATTCTCATAGGGCCATGGTGAAAAAGGGCGTGTCCTTCCGCACAGCGACGCCTAGCAACACGTTGCTATGGGACATCACTCTCGATACAGGCTCTGATGGCAGCGTGGGGGTCATATGTCAGAAGCGGTCCAGCGTGAGCGGGAAAAGGTACACAGACATTTACACACTTCATAATGCATTAGTGCTCAACCCCAGATTACAGTGCATTATAACCAGTCGTAAATCTAACATGCCATCATTTATTTTAACAACCTATAAATTATACTTTTCTGCAGTGGAATTACAGCTACTCATCATTTTAATGCATTGCAACCTATGCAAACCTCATAAACTTCATGTGACAGATTTATATAATTGTCTTTATGGATATGGATTACTATTGATATACACTGTAGCATTATTTTTTTTTTTTTATTATTATTTTTTTTATTACCACATTTTTGTAACATTTTTAACTTTTGTGTATTTGTGAGCTATGAGTGAATTTACACAACAGCAGGTTTAATTTTTCATAGTGGACTTTTCTTTCTTTTTTAAACTTAAAATATTAGGTCAATTAACTTAGTTCTTAAAAAACGGTCTTTACAGTGTGTTAGTTTTGTGTTATTTTTGTATTAGTTTTGTGATTAACATATTGGAAAAATTATAACATAAAATGCGGCCTGTGCAAAAGTAACAGCATGTTTTATGTTTAATGTTTTGGGGGGGTGTTTCACATTATGTTAACTTCAACACTCTGAAATTGTGCATTAAAATATGCGGAAAAATGTAGAGGATGAGCTTATTTACAGTTAGAAAATCAACACGTCACTTGACCGAGGGTGTTTAAACTGCACGTTTATCTGTGTGGTGCAAACATTTTCAGAAATTTCCAGTGGGCTTCTGGTTATAGAGGTGGATCTTGTTTTACATTCACAACACACAACCAAAAATAGTAAACAGCATCAGGTCCTGATGTTACTCTCAGATTAAAAACCCTTTTAAAGTCCTTCGATCAAGGTGTTTTATTTTTGGCTTGATGCTTAGTCTTCCTGTCCCGTGAGGCTTAGGATTCTGAAAGGGAGGAAACTGGTCATTCAGAAGAGTTTGTCCCGAGTAAAGGACACCTGCGAACTCTGTCAGCTCTTCATGGCACGGTGTGCGTGGAAACGTCCGTGAACTTAAGAGTTTAACGGAGTCCGTCCTCGGGCCAATCCTGTGTGAGTGAAAGATCCTCCAATTGGTTCATAACTCTTGATCGGTTTAATCAGAAACCTTCCTAGGAATCCGATCGTCTGGATTACAGGTGTCCTCGGCTTCCTTTTTCACCTCCTCGTCCGCTTCGGCTTTGGGAGGGTAACTTTTTCAGTTTGGGGCTGAAGTCAAGAGGACGGCTAATTTTAAAATGAGTGACGCATCTGCTGTAGGACGGATCTGCTGCGGATACGTTCGAGATGTTTCCACTAGAGATGGTTTAAGCAAGTTTTATTTGGAGCTTCCCATAGACATGACTTGGCTTTTAATCAAGAATCACCATTAAATCCATTACCTGTGTCCAGAAAATGACCCCCCAATTCTGAATGAGGCTGATGTTGTTGATCATGTGTGTATAGAGTTATATGGAAAAGTTTTGGCACCCCTGCTCAAATGCCATATAATGTTGGTTTAAACTTCAGAGAACATACGATACACTATTACTGTTTATTTGCCAGTTTCCACCTATTATGAAAAAATAAGGCGTAAATTGTGGCCTGTACAAAAGTTACAGCACGTCATATACTTTATGAGTTTTCTAATGTGTCAAATAGTAATGTTTCATAAAATGTTAATAAATGTCAATATTTCACACAATATGAAAAAAGTATTGGGAAATTGTATTCAAATATGTTTAAGGAATTATGCACCAAAATTTGCATCATATTTAAGTTTGTTTGCAGTGCAGGTGATGTACTTTCACTAATAAAACACATGTAGTTTGCGTTCAACTGTATGCGTTTACGTTTACGTTTACGGCATTTAGCAGACGCTCTTATCCAGAGCGACGTATGCCTGTGCCAGAGTGTATTAGAGTGTGTGTGTATGTGTGTGTGTGTGAGTGTGTGTGTGTGTGTGTATGTGTGTGTGGGTGTGTGTGTGTGTGTGTGTGTGTGTGTGTGTATGGGAATACCTGAATGATCCTCTTAGTAAAAGCCAGCCCCAGTTCCCCTTTCTATTCCTGTGTTATGCGGGTACCTTGACCTCATCTGAAGTGTGTGTGCGTGTGTGTGTGTGTGTGTGTGTGTGTGTGTGTGTGTGTGTGTGTGTGTGTGTGTTTGAGTTGCATAACTGAACTATCCTCCTTATTCCCACCCGGTTCCCTCCCCAACAATGCAGGTCATCAGCATCAGCCAATACGGGTCTTTTGCTCTCAAATTGACTGCAGTTTCAGTCTTGTGATCTGAACATCTCTCAGGAGGACGTTTATCCTGACGTGTGAAACCTCCGTGGGCTCCAGGCTGGGAACGAGCTTAAGATTACACTGAAGGTCATGGTCATTCAGCAGCAGGCCTGTCTTTGAGGAGTGTGGCCTTGGTGGCCTCATTTGGGCTTGTTTTGCCGCAGTGCTTGGTATTAGACCCCATTGTTCCTCCTAATGCGTTTAGGAAGCATATTTGTGGTGCATAAATGCCTCAGTAATCCATCCAAAACAGCCTGAAAGATCCCCCCCATGAGTGCACTTTTTGGAGGGATTTCCGCAAGGCTTTTGTCTTAAGTGTGTTTTTGAGGGGGCTGTTTTTTGGCCATAAATCAGCCCGACAATAGGACCCCCTGAAGCCTTGGCCACACACAGCCACTTAGGAAGGGACTGGGGCGCATTTTTGGGGGAATCTTTCTCCTGTAATGCAGGATTAACCCAACAAATCCCTCTTAATGGCATCCCAAAGGGGGATCTGAAAGGGACCTTCACCCAAATCCGGATAGTCCTTGTTTTTATTTCTGCTTTGTTCTTTTTTCCCCTCTTTTTTTAGGCTCTTAGTTTATTTGTTTGATGTGTTTGAATATTGACTTAATCATATCAGACTGACCCATTTGAAGAGGGGCAGATAAACTGGGTCTATTCAAAATATTCTGAGTGCACTGAGGGTCTGTGCTTGTTTAATTGAAAACGGTGCTTAAATCATTCTTGCGCTTGTTTTTGTCCTTCAGATCTGGACTCTAAAAATGAACAAGGGATATTTGGGCTCGGCCAGGAAGTGCTTTAAGCATGCAAATGAAAACATGACTTTGAAATCATGGAATAAATTTTAAAATAAAAATGAAAAAAAAGCTTTTGGTAACAAATAACCTGTATTTATGAGCCTACATGTCATCTATGTAAGCCTTTCATGGCATCCAATATAAACCTATAAAGACCTTTATAAAGGCTTTATATCCTAACAGGCTTCTACAAAACTCTTAGGCACCTGATATAATATTTATAATACCTGATGAAAACAATATTTAAAACTGTTTAGATGAGCAGGGTGTTTTTTTCTGCTTTAATTTTACTAAATATACTAAATAAAACTAAAAAGAATAAATGCAAATACAGAAAGTGATTGTTTTGTTCAGTATCTCAATGTGTTCCTTGTCGAAGCCCAGTATTACTTGTAGTTTCCATCAGAAACCTGGTTTGACTCAATCTGTCCTTCATTAAATTAAATCAGGAGCCACTGATGGAATTTCTCAAATGCAAGGAATGGCTGGACGAACCGAGGAGAAATCTGGAACCGAACCTGTGTTCTCCTCACCAGCTTACAAAATATACACTACTTTTTTACAAACAAAACAAATCTTGTAACTTCCTTTTGTGTTTGTTTGCATCTAGTCTAATGTTAACTTTGCTAGCAGTACTGTAACTTTTGCACCATATTGTAGGTGCCTACATACATTTTTGTTTATAGTACGTCTACAGATTCCTTATAACTCACCCTTAGATGCTTCTTTTATAAAAATGTAACCCATGTTTTTAATTTCAAGCCAGAAATAACATTTTTTGGGACTCTCAAGTGATGTTGATCCTGTCACTGGATGATCATGAGCTCGATCCTCGGAGGTGCTGTGGTCATCCATGGCCTCTCACCCTCTCTGTGTGGGTAGGGTGGTCCTCCCTTCCCCCCTCTACATGTATTGTGATGCTTGCCTGCTAGCTGACTAATAGCATTAGCAGTTAATGTTCTCCTCTAAGCTTGTTGAGGCTGTCTGTTGCATTTAAGGCCATTTGTGATGTGGCGGAGCATCACGTGACTCCGGTGTGATGTCTTTACCCTCCCAGCTGAGTTGCATTGTGAGACACCCCAGGTAATTGTTGGGAATAGGGAATAACAAAAATTGGGGAGAAAATGGGCAAAAATGTAAAAAAAAAAAGCTCCTGTGACCCTGCTTATACCTATTAAGATATGCAGCTTGGCTAATGAATGAAGAAATAAAAATGTTCTCATTTTCGTCTACTTCTGTAGTTTGATTTTCATTCAGTTGCAACTATTTTCTAAGGCCTGAATACACTCTGTGGTTCTGGAAAGGACTGTTCCATTTCATTTTGGCCTGTATTGCGTGTAGTGGAGCACTAATGCGTTTTAGAATCATAATGTACACTCATGTAATAACGTGAGGCCCTTAAAATGCCGTCTCATATGTTCATAATATACCGGAGAAGAAATGGGGTCGTGTGTCAAAGAGACATTAAGGTCCGGTTTAATAAACATGTGTTTACTCCATTTACTCCATAACTCCATTATCTTAAATGTATGAACACACACACACACACACACACACACATCCTGAAAAAAGAGCCACACAAAAGAGGCGTTTGAACTTGTTTTCGGCTGATCCCCGGAGCTTGAAAGCTATGTTTCAAAGCTGGAAGATTGGAGACAGATGGAGCAGATTATAGAGGAACTGGAAACTATTGAAAGTATTATGGTGACGAGAGGAGGGATTGATGGGATGTGCTGAAGAAATTATATGTGATGGTGTTAAAATAAGCTGAATGTGCTTCTAAAGCCATAATGGTATAGATTTTACTCTCAGACTGACCTCAAGTTCTTCATTTTTTTTATGGGACTTTTTTGTTGGAAACATCATTATTGATAAGCTGACCATTTTAAAACTGTCCCAAAACTCTTTAACAAGTTACTTTTTTGTTCTATTTTGGGCTTAAATTTGAACATTTATTGCTCAAAGCACCGTTTACAATTTTTCATTAATAAACTTATATTCATACTTATAGTCATACATTCAAATGCAGCTCAGAGTGCTTTATAGGGAGCGCAAATACAACATAGATTAAAGCAAATCTCACAAAAGAAAAAAGACAGATAAAAGAAGAGCAAAGAAAATGTAAAAAATATATAAATCGCAATAAAAACTAAAATAAAAAATGGGGAAAAAATATTTATAGCAGCAGTCATCCTAAAATCTGAGTTTTGTCCTTTTACTTTTGTCCATTTTTAAAACTAGAAATATCACAGTGTCAGAAACCTCATATGCAGTAGATGGTCTGAAGTGAGTGTGTGATTGTAGACTACCAGTCAAACATTTTTGCAGACGTATTTTTAGCACTTATCCATTTATTTCGTAAACTGCAGATTTTTATTCTTGTTAAACACTGGAAAGTTGTTGAGTGAACACAGTAAATGAAAATATGTCAAATTAAACAAGTGTCCTTTATAAGATGTAACAGTGCATGTCTGACATCCTATTAACTGGTTGTGTGGTGATGCAGAGTCAAATTCTAGACTGTCCTTTAACTTTAAATACACTAGTTACTGTTTTATAGCTTGTTAAATAGCTTGTTAATAGTTCATTAAATATCTAACACTTGTCTGGTGATCCACATTATAATTACAGTTCAAATGATATTAGGTGTTTTTTGTAGATCAGGAAGATCAGTACTGATGAATAGAAGTTTGGCATTTTCTGACTAATAAAGGCACTCAAATGTGTATACTGTAAATTTATTTGTAAACAGAGAATACTGAGTGTATTTTTATTAAGTGAGTAACATGCAAATGTAGAAAATTTCAGTGTGTGTGAAAACTTTTGATTGCTAATGTGCAAATGTGCTAATGTATATGCACATTAGCACTTTCAGTACCTTTGGCTCCATAGTTGTAATGATTGGGGTTGGAGCAGGATTGGAGTTGACAAGAGCGACTTGTTGCCTTCTAGCAAGAGCGTACAGGCATGATAATCAGTGGAGTATAAACTTACATTACTTGCTACATTACCCTCACAGCATTACTTGCTACATTACCCTCAAACATGTCTTGGCTGATTGACTACAGAAGCTCACGAGATCCTAGTCAGCAAATCTGGAACTCCTTACGAGTGAAAATGTTGGCCTTGGTATCTTCACACAGCTAACCCACTAAACCCCTTAAAGTTAACCCCGCTTCTCATCTGAGCCCGTAGAAAATTTTGGTAAAATTCCAGTGCTAAAATGTTGTTTAATATCCGGTGTATTGCACATGTATTCAGATTTTTGATTGGGTGATCCAGGGCTGAGCATTAATCATTTAAAAATTCAATTTCTGTGGTCGAGCCGCCCCCATAATGTATGGGGAGAGATAGCAGATGGCAGAGTCACCTTAAAAGTGTGTGTCGGAGAGAGAGTCGGTGACATCACAGCTATGGTGGGCAGAAAGTGACAGAACGTGGGGCAACGCAGAGCTAAACACACAGCAGACTCATTAATAGACTTCAAGTCACTAAAGCTCAGGTCAGTTATGAAAAAAGACTTGTCACTGTTTGTCGTGCTTAAATATAATAAACCCGTGAATGTGGCTATGCACGATTCCACCCCCGCGCTTGTGCCTTATTTCGGGACGGGTACACCACACCCGTGACAGGTAGTAGACAGCGAGTTAACTCCCCCCTCTGTGGTTCAGCTGTAAAGTGAATGAAGAGAGTCAGAATGAAGAGAGTCAGACTGACTCACCTTCACCGTCTCCTTGGCAGGTTGAACAAACTCCAGGCGATCCTGCAGATGGATTTTGAGGTGGAGGACGTCAGCAGCCAGTCAGAGATCCAGGTGATCAAGTGGGAGCTAGCCCTTCCTGATGATGTGAAGATGCTGGGGGCCTCCGAGGGCCTGATGAGGATCTACACCACCCAGAGAGACTTTGTGGGCTTGGCTCCTCTGGTCATGGTGGGTGGATTTTTTAACACTTTCAATCATGCAGAACTGACCTTGATTTCACTCTTTTTGCAATCAGTATTCATAGAAAGGTCGACAGATGTCCTTTGTTTGTATATTGCGTTTGATGCAACAGGAGCAACTAAGCAGTAACTCTTGACATCGTATACACATGCTTTTTCACATAATTATAAATAATTCACATACACATTGGTGACAAATTACAGGTTAACACCAATATAATGTGCATTAGTAAGGTGTAAGATCAATCATGAGCTGCCAGAACAGCTTCAGTACACCTTGGCGTAGATTCTGCAATTGCGTGGATCTGAACTGGAGGAAGAAGAACTTCCCGAAGATATATCCTCAATTGGTGTTTTTATGGTGGTGGTGGAGAGTACTGGTCTAAAATCTCCAGTAGGTGTAAAACTGTTGAACAGTCGCTGTCAAAACAGACCAACTGAACAAATGAACCAACAGAAGTGGTCCTGTAATCTTACAGTGAGTGTTACAGTTTCTTTAACAAGGAGATACAGGGTTTTTCTCTGATGAAATGATTTACATCAGTGGTTTCCAACCTCATTTCTGGTGGCTCCCGTGATTATTTAGTGTTTCCCACCCAGAAAAGGCTTTTTAGTGTTTTGGGAGCAGAGAAAAGGGTTTGGAATCATTGCCTTCTATCACTTCCATACCCATGACCTCTTGGTGTTCACCTGCATATGATGGTGAAGGATGACTCAACTGACCTTCTCTGTAGACCAGAGGGTGTGGTTTCTTCTCGGAGCCAGATCATGTCCTGCACTGATGTTCTCGGTCTCTTAAGGAACAGGATGGATGGATGGATCGATGGATGGTTGGATGGATGAATAGATAGATAGATAGATAGATAGATAGATAGATAGATAGATAGATAGATAGATAGATAGATAGACAGACAGACAGACAGACAGACATACTATAGATAGAGAGAGACAGATAGATAGATAGATAGACAGACAAACTATAGATAGATAGATAGATAGATAGATAGACAGATAGACAGATAGATAGACAGCTCACTAACTGTGATTTTTTTTTTCTGTGGTTACTGACGTTTTTCTCCACAGATCTGAATGAGGTCACTTTAGTCACTGCTCTCATTGAAAAACCAGCCAGTTGAGGGGTCTGAAACTCTGTGGCAAAGTAATGAGCCCTCTTTTAAAATCACTTAGATCTTTTCTCCTTACCATCTTGATCTAAAATTCAGGTCAGCTGGGCCGGCTCTAAGCATCTACTAAGCGCTACCTGTTCCCATCACTCCCTCAGCCACCTGCATTTACATGCTTAAATGGGCAAAAAACAGGGCAAAAATGAAACATGATTTGCAAAAGACATCAAATGGAACCTTCTGTTCCCAGTTGCACACAGGTCCCGAAATACAGACTGTTCTTTCGTGAAGAATGTTTTTTTCCCTCTGCTAAACTGCGAGTTCTCCTCATGAAGAACTTTCTCAGACACATCCACAGATGATTAGCATCCTATTTATAACGGCTGCGTCAGCAGAGGTGCCATCAGTGTGATGGAGAAGCTGTACAGTGTCAAGATGGCTCTGCACCTGTGAGAGACCCCCACTCACATACAAATACACACACACACACACACATACGCACTCGTCTTTCGCAGGTGTAATCCCTTTCATTGCACAGAAGCTCACATTTCATGTCAAACAAACCTTCTCACCTGTCACCACACACTGAGCCTTATTTAGCACCCCGTTACCATGGAACCCCCACAGATAAGCGTGAAATGTTGTTATGCAGGTGTCTGGTATTCAAACAATGCAAAGATTTATTGCAAACGCAGCTCCGGTCGCAACATCACGGCACCAGTGTGTTAACATGGCTGTTAGTTCTTTCAAAGACACAGTTAATCTGAGAAATAATCTGCAGGGAGAGTCTCGATTAGATACCAGTAATCTGTACTGAATGACGTAGGCAGGACGAGGGAGCGTCCAGTTTTAGGAGAAGCCTCATCAGCGATTGGTTAGCAGAGGTGTTTACTGTTCACATAATAATAATAATAATAATAATAATAATAATAATAATTATTCACAATTATCATAATTTCACAATTCAAGGTTCCTCACATTTATTATTAGTAAAGATAGATAGATATATAGATAGATAGATGGATAGATGATAGATAGATAGATAGATATGTGTGTGTATGTATATACACTCAACAAAAATATAAACGCAACACTTTTGTTTTTGCTCCCATTTTTCATGAGATGGACTTAA
>JBBPCZ010072429.1:0-11965 GCA_037974445.1 Brycinus macrolepidotus | reverse complement strand
AATGCAGAGGAAGAATTTCGTGCTGTTCACACTGTGTGCTGTGGTGTGTTCACGTATGACCGAATGATCACTATCAGAAGACTAAAGAGCAAGAAAGAGAAGTGTTAAGAAAAGTGGCACAGCTCCAACTGGAAGAACCCACAGGAAAGGCTAATAAAAAAATGGGAAAAACTCAAGCTGCAGTTGCTGAAGTCCAAGCTGCACAGATGTTTCAGATAGCAGTGACACCAAATCCTGCACCACCTGTGAGTCCGCAAATGAATGGGGTCCAGCAGCCATCACATCCTACAGCTACCCCAGTCCCAGTCATCCAAGTGGATGTGCAGCCTGGAGGAGGTGGACCAAAAGGACAGAAATTTAGAGGCAGACAACAATGGCAACAGCCTCAAGGCCCACCTGGAATCTGTTGGGGGTGTGGACAAATAGGACACATCCAAAAGACATGTCCAGTAAAGCCATGCAGGGAAGAGCGACCTGGCAGGCTCCTCAGGTATGGGTCAAGAACAGCCACAGCAAAACCCGAGTCCAGTACAACCGTGGATAGGAGGGAATCAGAACTCTGTATGGCCTGGACGGAATCAAAACTCTGGCCGTGGACAAAATGGATATTAAGGATGCCCAGAGAATCCTACCGGGGAGGGTCAGCTCTTATTGGCAAGCAAAGGAGCTGATTAAGAAGTAAGGCTGCAGGTTCACATAAATGGTAAAGAAACACATGCTTAAATTCAAGTTATGCTATTGACCTCCCCAGGTCAGGAAAATTCATTAAGACCGTAGGATTCTCAGGACAAGCGCAGCTAATACCAGTAACTTCTTCAGTTCAATTAACAGTACAGGGGGAAACAATTAGATTGCCTATTCTAGTTTCAGAACAAACTTCAATAAATTTATTAGGGAGAGACGCCTTGTGCCAATTGGGAATCCAGATTTGGTGTACTCTTGATTGCGTATATGTGGATGAGGTGGCAGTCTCTGCACAGATGAGTGTGACGAAAGAGAAGGAGGCAAATGTGTATTGGCTTGGAGAGATAGAGAAGCCAGTTAAAAAATTAATGAGTCAATGGGGAAATTTTATTTTAGCCCAGATTCCAAGGGCAAGGAAACCTAGAATAAAATATCATCGTGCGATGATGTATGACATGGCTTAGAAAGACTACAGGAGCGAAAGTCAGTCTAATATCTAGCAGTGTGGTGATAGGGACAGAAGGAGCAGCACTGCAAGTGGAGGATAATGAATTCATCCAAGAGTGGTATAATGTATACGAAGCAAGACCTCATGTGACATTGCTAATAAATGAAGGGTACGAATCAAAGGATTTGGGACACATGATTAAAAAGGCAGAGAAAATCAAGTCGGGGAATAAACACAGAACCCATTGATACTGCATGCTGAAGACAAATTAATGTTGAGAATGTTGTGTGAAATAAGAATGACAGCAACACCACAGGAAGTCATAATCCCAAAAGCTAAAGACGGAGAGTTGTGGAAGAAAATGAGTGCACAACTGAAGAAAGAAGATTCCCTGAAGCAACAAATGATTAAGCAAGTTCCTGAACTTGAGACAGATGTGGGACTGGTAAAATCAGCTTCATATCAGCAGATCAGATTGAAACCTAGAATACAGCTACCTAGCAGAGCTCAATATCCTTTGAAAACAGAAGCAGAACAAAGAATAGAGAAAACATTAATGGGGTTGGTAGAGGCAGGTGTACTTGTAGAAATGAGAAGTCCATGTGATACTCTGATGCTTTCAGTCCAAAAAGCAGATCAAACTAAGTGGCGACTGGTACATGATATGAGGGCAGTGAATGCAGCAGTAGAAGATTGGCAAGCGGAAGTGCCCAATCCACACACCTTACTTATGAACATTCCACCTGATGCTAAGTACTTCACAGTAATAGATTTGTGTTCTGCATTTGTTAGTATTCCAATATCTGAAGAGTCAAGGTATCTGTTTGCATTTACATACAGAGGGAAGCAATATAGTTACACATGGTTGCTACAAGGATTCAAGTATTACCCTCACTTATTTAATCATGTGCTGGGACAGGATCTAGAGGAATTGGATCTAAATAGCACAATGTTATAGTATGTCGATGATTCAATCTTATGTTCCCTGACAGTAGAACAATGCCATGAGGACTCTATTAAAGTTCTCAAGAAATTAGCAGAGGGGGGACATAACGTTTCTCAGGTAAAGTTGGAATATTGCCAACCACAGGTAGAACAGCTGGGAAGGCTGGTGCGACATGGAACACAATCAATAGCTCCTTCACAGTTGGAAGGAATCAGTAAGGCACCACAACCAACAACAGTAGGACAGATGATGTAATTCCTTGGAATAACAGGATTTAGTGCAGAATGGATTGAAGACTATGCAATAAAAACTGCACTTTTGAGAGCCTTGTTAACAGAGGCATGGAGAAAAACTTTAAATGCATTGTTAAAATGGACAGCTGATGCTTATGTGGCCTTTGAGACTCTAAAACAGGAAATACAAACAGCACCAGTGCTAGCAACACCAAATAATAAAAAACTTTTCATTTGTATTTCGCTAATCGTGATAGATTTGCATCAGCAGTGTTAATGCAGGAAACGTGGTGGAAGAAAGAAGCAGCCAATAGGTTATTATAGCACTAAGCTAGATGGAGTGGCTCAGGAACGGCCACCATGCTATCAAGGTTTAGCAGCAGTACATTATGGCAATGAGAAAGCTTCTGTGCTAACAATGGGGAACCCAGTGATTATTCACTCTAATCGGAAAATCATAGAGTTAATCGAGAATAGCAGATTTGTTTTGACACAAGCAAGAAGTTTGCAGTATTCATTTTTGCTTACATATCCAGATGTGACTCTTAAAGGATGCTCAACAGTTAATCCAGCAGAACTGTTGCTATTCCAGTTTGAAGGAATGTCCCCAACCATGTTCTGCCTAATTAGCAGAACTGAAGGCATTAACATAGGCATGTAAAATGGCAAAAGGAAAGAATGTCAATGTTTTTTTTTTTGTTTGTTTGTTTTTTTTAATGATTCAGCATATACTCATGGAGTCACTAATTTGTTTGGAGCAGTATGAGAAGACTATGTGGCGTAACAGGGGAGCTAAACAAGATGGTAATGGGTTATGGAGAAACCATGAAGCGTTGCTGATTGCATCAGGTATGTTACTAACAATACTAATCACTAATGCTCATGGATTAGACCACTGCGCAAGAGGAGAAGTGGTGAGGAAAATAAAGAAATAAGGATATTGGTTTCCATATTTACAGGCAACAGTTGATCAGTTGTTGGGCAGATGTGACGTGACGTTTGTGCACAAAACAATGTAAGGAAGGGGATCACCACCCCTCCAGGACACATAACAGTGCCTGTAGGACTGTTTAAACATCTGGTAACTGATTATGTGGACATGTAATTTAAGAGTAAGAGGAAATAGATGCTTAGATAGGTAGAAGCAACCCCATCTAAGGATCAAAGTGCTGGAACAGTAATAAAGTTTCTGACAAGGGAAGTCATTCCAAGGTTTGGAATTCTGTTGGAAATCAGTTCATACAATGGGTCAGCCTTGGGTCAGTTTGTTGCCTTGCAAAAACTGTTAACAAGGTACTGCAACAATTGAGAATCAAGGAACGATTGGGATGTGTCTATCATCCCCAGTCTCAAGGTATGGTGGAAAAAGTCAATGGGACTCTGAAGTCAAAAATTAATAAAATTTGTGCAGAACCTGGATTTAATTGGATAGATGCACTACCCATGGCGTTGATGCATTACCATATGCAAGCTAACAGGGCCACCCATCTGACCCCACATCAGATGCTTACTGGGAGACATATGCCTGTACCGCATCCAACTGTTCCAAAGGGACCCCCTTTGGAACAGTTGGAAGCAGAGTTAAAGGCATATATGAGACAACTAACTGCTATACATAAAGCTATCTATCAACAGGAGCAGAGAATAGCACTACTTGGTATCACCTTAACCACTGTACTCAAGTTCCTAGAAACCTGTTGCCCTGGACAGAGACAGACGATGCAGGTGACGATGATGAGCCATCAACAGGAGGAGATGAATGCCTTGGAAGCGATCAGGAGAGCCCTCCAACGGGACAGGGGGATGATACCTCTCCCAGTCATAATATGCCATCCACTAGCTCGGTCGGACACGTCAGAGGATTGAGAGGGGACATCTTGCTAAGAGACCAGGAGGTCACAGCGACATGCACTGAGGAATCAGAGGAGACAAGGGAGCTAGAGGAGACAACAGAACAAAGGGAGACAAGAGGAGCAGGAGGAGCCCACGACAAGTTCGAAGAGATCCGTCAGAGCAACGTGATCTCTCTCCATCCCAGAACCAACAAGACCCACTAGTTCCATTCTCCCAGCCCCAACCAACAGCAGTGGTCAACCAACCAATGCTGGCCAGCATGTCCAGGGAGAAGGGACAGAACCAGACGCTGCTGATCATCGAGTGTCTGGCATTGACGATTTTGCTAGCCCTGAGTTTTGGGGTGATATTTTCCCTGATGAGCCAGCTGTGGGACAACCTGAAACCCCAGACCTCTCCGAAGTCGACCTATCGACTCTCTTCAGTCCAGATTCACCATGTCATACATCATGAGTTGATTGACTGCAATATCCACGATAGTGGAAACTTGACAGTTGTAAAGCCAAAGGGACAGAAAAAGCATATCAGTGCTAGTGCTTTAGCAGCAGTCATGTTAGAGGCTGGAAGTGGACTTGCACCACTAGGACATTGTTTTGCAGCCACTTATACTTGTAACATGACTAATGAACCTGGTATTATACCCTATCAAGACAAAAGAAGCGGTTTTAAAACATGGCCATTGGCAAACAAATGTAACTTGACAGGACAAGTGTTTAATTGATCATTGTGTCTCTTTGGACACAGCCAGAATAAAGACTGGCGAAAAAGCAGCAAAACTGGTTACACCTGACCCAGGCATATTGAAGAAGCACTCCAGGAAAGGCACACAATCTAAAACACATCAAAAAGGTAGAGTTAAGACAGCATTAGAAGATCAAACTCAACAGTACACTGAGGACATGGATTAGAAGCGCAGTCTAACACTTGGTATCAGTGGGCACAATACACCGCGAGGGAACTAAACAAAACAGTGTGTATTGTATGCACGTTGGCCAAGGTAGTCATAGTTCCACACCCCTGTTCATATGAACATTGTGCCATGTTCAATAGGCATTTTTGTCAGATGAGAGCCACAGCAAGTCCATTTTGTTCAGCTGTATGCTTAAGCCATCTTGGCAATCCTGAGTACCGGCGAATTACTCGGAACCCGATAGCTGGATTCTGTAAAGGCTTTGATGTAAATCTTAACTTGTCGCTGGTGGAGATTCCCAGAAATCATGATTTGATGGGATGTTATTATTTTCGTATATTTTGCATATATTCTGATTTGCATGCATATAATCAGTTTTACATCTTTTGTGTAATGATTTATCACCTGTGTAACCTCTTTACCTGACCTATTTGCTTACTTTACATTTTAGTGAGTGAAGTTTTTCTTTTGTTACAAGCACAGTCATGTTATTTGAGAATCAGCACCTGACATATGCATCTATGTATGATTGATCATTAATCAACCAGTATATAGTCCTTGGAGTTGTACTGTATCATCAGGCTAAGATGGAGACTGCTGAATCCAAGAGCTGACAGCGCTATCGCAACATCTGGGTACAGTGGGAATTTTTGTCTCTGACGAGTAAAGGCCTAGATGCGGCACAGAGGTTTTTTTGCCAACTTTTTGAGGATGAGCCTCTCCTCTTAGCTGGTTTCTTCAGTTATTTTTGTGATTATTGTGAATATTATAAAGATTATGCAGTATTATTCACCATTGTTATGCATGCCAGTTACTTTTGTTAAGTGTTTACTGTTTTAGTATTTACGCATATTCATTCATGTATCTGACTTAACAGTCAGAGAGGGGGGATATATATAGCAAAAATCCTGATGCACTTGTATAACGCACATAACCTCATAAACCTTGTACCACTGAGTTCACAGAAGTTCACAAAGCACTTAAAAGTAGACATGCACTGAGTTCACAGAGCATTGTATATTGTATATCTTTTGACATATTACATGCCAGAGCACTAATATGTCTGAGCATCTCTGGACTTGTCCATTTAATGGGCATGATGGAACTGTACATCTTTTTTAAAAACTAGGAAGGGGACATCTGGGAAATATTGGTAGCAGACAGGACTGGGAACCACTAATAAAAAATGACAACTCTTAAGGCTTTTAACTATTGGTGGAAAAACAGCAAAGGTAGAGTAATAGAATGTGCCAGTCTTGGTGAGATTAGGACATATTGGTAGAAAAACACTGAATGGGTAGGATCAATGCAAATTATGAAGGTGTCAAATGTTTGGATCTATGTAAACCCCCAGCTGGGATGAGCAATTTGGAGTTGCTCCCACTGGACCATGACTGCTGAGACTCTTCAATAAACAGTTTGCGGCACTTCTTGGACTTTGTTTGATTTTTGACTTAGAAAAAGTTCTGGACTTAGTCTCACAATCCAGCTCTCCATGACACCAGGTGCCATTGTCTGCTCCCCACTGCTTCACTTGGTGAATGAATTAAAAGCAATTTCCTCTGGGATCAATAAAGTGTGTGTGGTGTGTGTGTGCATACATATATATATATATATATATGAGAGAGAGAGGTTGAACGACACTTTATTCACAACAATAGCCATTTAGATCACAAACTTGTTACATGAACAGCACAGAAACATTACATTGCACCAAAAACAAACCGTTCCATAACCTTGTTGAAACTTTCCATTACAATTTTAACAACAAAGACTTGTCTTCCAAAATCTCACACAATACCCCCTTGACTGCCCACTTGATTGAAAAACTTGTCAAGTCATTTATTAATTCAAAATAAGCATATTCCACATTGATCCTGGCAAATACCAATCCTTTTAAAACACATTCTGCATCTACAGAGCCGACAGCCAATATCTTATTTTACCTAGTAATCCACACGGCTAACTTAGCTGTGCCGGTTACATAATTTATTAAAACAATCTTTTTCCTATACTGAAAGGTATATTTTGGACCAGTAATAAAAAGTTGCTCTTTAAAAACAACATCAAACCCTGCAAGCCACTGCTTTAAAACTAAGAAGAGATTCTTCAGCCTTGAACAACGAATAAACAAATGGTCGATTGACTCCTCCAACCCACAAAACGGACACTCCTTCCCTACTGCTGGATTCAGGTGCGCCACGTGTCTGTTCGTTGCTATTGCCCCATGAAGCAACCTCCACTGCAGGTCTGCCGTTCGCTTCTCAATGGGAGACTTGTACAGTGACCGCCAATACCCTTCACACACAGGGTATACAAACAATTTTTACCAATATCCTCAAACTTTTTCAACGAAGATGTTTCAAAGGACACAGTCCCATCGCCCAGCACACCGTGATCTTTTTCAAAACCAGCACAAACAGCAATAGAAGGAAAACACTGGTCAGCCTCCCCATCCTGCATGGTCAGAGTCCCCAGTGCTGCACGACAGGCCCCAGGCAAGACTCTCCACACTTCCACCAACAGCCTCTCCAACACACGCAGAGAGCTGATTCCTGTAGCCTGTCTGAGTGACGCTGCCGACCTCCAGCTATCTCCACCTCTCAGGTGCCCCACTTTTGTGCACCCAGTCTTGATCAGACAGTCTCTCAGTCTCTGACACTCCAGAACTTTAATCCTCAAAAACAGGTTTAAATACAGAGGCTCCTCCAATATCCAAAAGCCCGGCTGTGCAACCCCTCTATGCACCACCACAGCTGATTGCCACACTTTTAGAATGGAGTGATAAAACCGTGGCACGTTCCTCAAGTCCAGTGTATGTAAATTCAATAAAAACAGCTGTTTGTCCAGACCAAGTCCTGATGTCCGTCTCAAGATTGTACAGGTAGCATTAGCACAACTTATGTCCTTGCCGTATAGCAACCTCTGTACCGTCTGCATACGGAAAGCATCCATACGACTCCTAATGTCCACCAAACCTTGCCCCCCTTCTTGTACAGGGAGGTAAAACACTGATGGACCCAGCCAATGTTGCCCAGTCCAGAAGAAGTCCACTATCCCGCTCTGCACATTCTTCACCAGCGCAGCAGGAGGCTCCAGTACATTCAGTCTATGCCACAACATAGAGGCAACCAGGTTGTTCGTGATCAGGACTCTACCCCTATAGGATAGTTGAGGAAATAGCCATTTCCACTTAGACAACTTGGCAGACACCTTATCCAGCTCACCCTCCCAATTCTGCTCCACATAATGTATCTTGCCTAAAAAACACCCAAGACCTTCATACCCTCAGTTCCAGACTCTACTCCCCCTGGAAGGTGTGGTGGTCCACTACCCTCCCATCAACCCACAATAAAGCCCTCACTTTTCTCCCAATTAACTTTTGCTGAAGAAGCTCACCCATAAAGCTCAACACAAGTATTGACTGCTAAAATATCCTCCTTCCCTGTAATAAAAAGAGTCACATCATCCGCATAAGCTGACAAGTAATACCTCTGCCCAAAACTATCCCCAGGCACGGTAAAGCCACCAAGCCTATTCCGTAAAAAGATCAAAAGCGGCTCTATCGCTAAACTTTATAGTCGACCGGAAAGCGGACACCCCTGCCTAATTCCTCTCTTCACAGGAACTGGACTACTCAACCCACCCCCCAGCTTAAGCATAACCGAAGCCCCCTTATACAGCAGCGTAACCCACGATAAAAACTTTTTCCCAAAACCAAACCCTGCCATGACACTAAGCAAATAACAATGCCCTACCCTGTCAAAAGCCTTCTCTTGGTCTAATGACAAAAGACCTACATCTAAGTATTCCATCATAGAAATATCCATTATGTCCCTTATTAGAAAAAGATTATCCATAATCGTTATCCAGGAATACAATATGTCTGATCCTTATGCACCAACGTTCCTAAAACCCGTTTGAGCCTGTTGGCCATGCACTTTGACAAAATTTTATAATCCATG
Source organism: Brycinus macrolepidotus (assembly GCA_037974445.1). Lineage (NCBI taxonomy): Eukaryota > Metazoa > Chordata > Actinopteri > Characiformes > Alestidae > Brycinus > Brycinus macrolepidotus. The sequence continues at coordinate 2,925 of JBBPCZ010072429.1, read as the reverse complement.
CACATCAAGGAAACCAGGCGCCAGATCCTTAGCAATCCCAAATCCCCTTTTTTTGGTAAACGTGATAACACTGCTCTCTGACAACTACTTGGTAGAAACTCTCTCTCATAACAGTCTTTAATAACACCGCAATAGTCCCGCCCTATAGTTCCCCAGAAATGCTTATAAAACTCAGCCGGCAGGCCGTCTAATCCTGGTACTTGTCCTGATGAAAGTTGTGACACTGCCTCCGAGAACTCCTGGAAACTGAACTCTTCATCCAAGGCATCTCTATCCACATGGTTCAGCCTTGGAAGGTCACTTAAAAGCAGGTTGAGACTGTCAACGTCACATTCAGTAGGTCCATACAGCTCTGCATAAAAGTCCATTGCCATTGTCAAGGAGAAAACTGGAACCGGAATCTAAATCTAAAACTTTTATAAGTTTAAAAAATTCAATTTCAGTCAGAAAGTCAAAGCAACGTTGTTTATTAAAAACAGCTTCATGGTCCTTGAGAACACATGATCAGATGTTCTATTCATAAGATTTTTCACACAGATTATATAGTTTTTAAAGTACAACACCCCTTTTCTAAGTACCCGCCTTTCTTGGCTCTGCTCCAATGAGGGTTTTAATGAAATATTCAAAACTCCACCTTCTTTCTGATGTCTCCACCTACTCAAGTGTTTTCCCAATTGATTCAGGGTCAAGTATCACTTAATTAATATTCCCCTGTCATAAGTCACACTCACATTTTTTCTATATCATGTCTTGTGCACGTGCACACCTCATGGGTGATTGACATCTTATGCGTGCAAAGATTCCATGTGCTTGGGTGATTGACTTCTTATGCGTGCAAAGATTCCATCTGCTTTTTGGTTTTAGTGTTTTACAAAAACATTAGATATTGAATGGTCCCTTATTCATGCCCATCTTGACAAAACACAAGTCTCATGACCTTCTGACCTAAAAACACATTCATGATTACTTTTGCCAGACCACCTTTAGGTGGCTGGGTTTTCTCATCTTGAGTGAATTTAGATGTTTATTAAAATACAGATGTTTTTGCTTTAAGTTTGGGGGGGCTCCTAGAGGGGCATCCCCTGAGAATTCCCTAGTCCCCTTCAAGAGGTCAAGAAGTCTAGAGGTCAAAGGGTACATGTAATTCTCATTTGGAAGTCATCCAGAAAGGCTTTTTTAACTTCTACCCTCAGTGCTGGAGAGATGTTAATGGGAGCAGAAAGCATACTATATTGAATAGCTGTTTGTATCACTTTAAATTAATCAATTCTCCAACAACATCCGCCTCATCTCCACTGGATTTGAAGTCCATGATCCATCACTCCTTGTTAGATAAAACATACTTTCACTGTGCAACGTTGCGCTCAAGATTAAAAAAATAATTAGTAGGGGCATCTATGTCTTTAACTGAAGAAATTCTGGCCCTAATAAGTGCCCCCTTAATTCGCTCCTGTAAAAAAGACCTCAGCTCCATTTTCTTTTTCCTTAAGTCGTCATTTACAACTACATCATTACATCCAAATTGTCTTTCCACCTGCTTTATCTGCCTTTCCAATTGTCCTATCTTCTGTTTAACAGCTCTCGATGCATGAACAGTAAAGTTCTGACAAAAAACTGTTATTTATACCTTCCCAACCTCCCACCATTGTGCTAAATTCTCAAAATCATCCCTTCTATCCTTCCACACATTTAGGTCTTTCTGGAGTTCTCATATCATATTCAATGGTCACCATGTGATGATCAGAAAACCCATTGGGATATATACAAGTGTTCAACACTCTGTTATTATTGGTACTGCTTATATAGATTCTATCTAATCTTACTCCACTAATCAAAGAACCCACTACCTTAATCCATGTGTACTGCTTTACTCGCTCATTTCTACTCCTCCACACATCTATTAAATCAAAATATTTAATTATACTTTCCAACCTACTACTGGACTGAAAATGAGGCTCCCCACCATTCCTATCTAAAACAAAATCAGTAGTGCAGTTCCAGTCTCCCCCATTATAACACAAGAATTGCCCACATCAGCTCTATTCAGTGCTGCTCTTAGCTTACCAAATATCACTTGTTTTTCAATACCTTTTACCTTTCAGAGGAGCTTTCTCCTGTCTCAATTTTATAAGAAACTTTTTCAGTCTGTACCTTTTTTTCTTACTTAATTTATCTAACCCTACACTCCTTTGCCAATGCAGCACTGAAGCCATAATTTTTTTCTCATCTTCAAAAAAATCACATACATCAACCTTTTTTCCAAAAGTCTTATCCAGAAAGCTATAGATCACCTCTAATGGATACACGTCCTGACTGGTCTGAGACAGATCGGATATATCAGAAACATCCGAATATGCATCACACTCACTATCCACTTTCCTCCAACACTAATCACATCAGCACTCCTACCAACCTCCAAAGCACCGTCCAACACCTCACCCTGCTCCCTCAGCCGTTCTTTACCCTGCTCCTCAGCACTCATACCAACCTCCAAACCACCATCCACCACCTCACCCTGCTCCCTCAACCATTCTTCACCCTGCTCCGCGGTCATGGAGTCATCACTATGCCCAGTGACGGCACTCTCACCAACCTCTGACTCCTCACCATCATTTCCGCCACTATCCTCACTTCCACCACCACCACCACTGTTTTTGCCCTCAATGGCAACCCGCTCTCCATTCAAAACCTCCTCCCTCAGAACCTCATCCCTCAGAACCTCATCCCTCAGAACCTCCTCCTTATTGCTTGGGCCTTCTCCTCCAGCAGCCTCAGCACTGAGCGGACACGCAGCTCTTATATGACCAATTCCTCCACACTCAAAACACCTCATTTCCCCAGTGCTAGCTGTAGAAGGAGATTTTTTAATTCCCTCATAATAATAGTCACACTGCCGTTCAACCATATATGTCTGTATCTTAGACC
>JBBPCZ010072421.1:0-11965 GCA_037974445.1 Brycinus macrolepidotus | reverse complement strand
ACTACTTGAGCACTGATGTACGTCGCTCTGGATAAGAGCGTCAGCTAAATGCCGTAAATGTAAATGTAAATGTAAGTTGCTGATTACGCAAAACAAATGGTAGCAGTGCAAACAATCGCAGATGTGTGAAAAAAAAAAGATTTATTTACATATATTCTAATTGCTAATGCGATCAAAACTGTCAAAACTGTATAGCCCAGACTAATGGTTATCTTGTGGTAAATCTTCTTGATCTTGTATTCTTGATCTTGAAGAAAAGTATTCTTTAGTCATCTATTGTGGTCTGTTGCCTAGGTGGCTTGCTTAGCTCAGTGGTACATCACTGTTTTAACAACATTAACAATGCATCAAAGAGTTGATTGTGTTTTGTCAATGCCACATGATTCATTTTTTCCTGAATTCTTATCTACATGATAGCCTGATTTTATTGCTTTGACATCTTAATTGTTGAGAGAACTGCAGATGTTACAAGCATTAACTTTAAATCTTTTGTTAGCTCCCTTGGGCGTGTACTAATTAATGACACAACATACAGGTGACAAAGAAACAAGGGAGAAGCCAACTGTCTAATGACTTATAATCTCCTGAAATGCAGGGGCAATGAATTAAAAGGGATGTGATTCTAATACAGATCACCTTCCATATACACAAATATGGATAAAGGCTCTGCATAATAACCTCAGTGCCATTATTTCAAATTTCATTTCTGGAGTACAGAGCCAAAACAACAAACTCACATCAGATTACTTATGGATGTCACTTTTTAATAGGTCAAATTCTATATAATCCATCAAAACTTGACAGTACCAGGCAGTGGACAGTCAGGAAAACGAAGCATATTAAGTGAGAGATTAGAGAGTGAGAGGAGGAAGAGAATAAAGAGATGGAACCTAGAAAGAGTAATCACAGATTCAGAGGAAGCCTATTTAATAGAGAGCCTTCAGTGGAATGGAAAGTGTAGTTACCCAGCAACACACTGCATTCTCTGCAGTATGACACTAGACTCTGCTCTCTACTGACGAGTTATGGGCACACCACCTCTCTGGAGTCTCGCCGGGTCTCAGCACCCTGGACAGTGACAGAAAGGCTAGCTTTCACACACCGTACATACAAACACGTTGCTGTTTCTCAAGTCCTAGCAGCATGTGTCCTCTGTAGTATGACACCTCAATTTACTGCTGCTGTGCAAGGCGCTGGAAGCAGAGCAGAAAATGAAGAGCACTTATCGCTGGGGCAAAGAGACAAGAATGGGCCTCTTGGGGCTTGATGGAAGGAAACTGCAGCTTCTACAACCGCATTAATCCTAGGCATATTCCCCTTCCTACCTAACTGCAGAACTGGAGGGAGCAGCACACAGGGAAGAAGAAACATCTGAACTGTTTCAAGCGCCCAAAAATACATTTCCATGGCAGTCTGTTTGAAATGAAAAAGTGGAGATGCACTCACATGGGATTTCTGGGCCTACGATGACGATGTGCTCTTTTAAACAGGTTTACACTATAATAAATGCAGTTAAATAAATGTATCATTCATTTAATATAGCCATGATACAGCAAAATAAGACGTAATCTTCACAATTACTGTCCAAATTTGCATCACTGTTGGTACTTAAATACATGCATAATTTATCATTTAGCAGACACTCTTACTTCGAACCTCTCACAATGTTATATGAATGTAGCTGGGTTAACAACATTCACAATAAAAAAAAACGGGTATATAAAAGTAGCCAACACTATAAACATTGTGGTGATACTAATGCATGTTTTATTCAGACAACTGAGATCCCAAAAGGCCACCAGCATCTATATAACTCATTGTTTCGAGAGAGTGTGTGTGTGTCTGTGTGTGTGTGTGTTAAACCTCATTACATAAATGGAAACCTCAAGAGACAATACAGCTCAGGAAGAGATTGAATAGCATGCTATTTAACACCATCACTTCAGAAACAGCTTTGGTATCTACTTGGAAACAACTTGTTCATTTTCATATATCAATGCATTTAATAACGGCTGTTTGCTCAATATTATGGGAAAGCACTTTCAAGTCACTTCAGATTGGATGCCTGAATATAGACTAACGAGCCAATTCATTAGGTACACCTACCTTGTATCTACTATCACTGTCCATTTTATCAGCACCATTTACCATTTAAGTGCACTTTGCAATTTACAATTACCGACTGTACTTCATGGTTCTCTGCATCATTTGTTAGTCACCTTCAACCCATTAATCAGTGATCAGGACTCCCATAAAACACCAGTGAGCAGGTATTACTTGGGTGGTGGATCATTCTCAGCAAAGCATTGACACTGACTTGGTAGTGGAATATTAGGTTAACTTTGCCTAATAAAGTGGGCAACAAATGGAAATTGTTTAAAAACTCCCGCAGCACTGCTGCGTTTGATCCACACTGTGCAACACACACACAAACCTTCCACTAGCGTATCAGGGCCTCGCTCACTGGTTTTCCAGTAGGGGTCCTAACCAGTGCTGAAAGGGCTAAAGAGGGCTAACAAATTGTGCAGAGAAACAGATGAACTACAGTCTGTAGTTTTAAACTACAAAGCACACCTATATGATAAGTATGTAGATATATGGTAGGTGTACCTAATGTAGCAGCTGGTCTGTGCATATCAGCGATGTAATGATTCTAAACCAGAACCGAAATCCATGGTTTAACCGTCTACCTTGTTTTTGTCTCACTGACAGAGTGCACTGATTTGTGTTCAATAACACAGACCCTTATTTACTAAGATTTCAAATAATGAGCCCTAATTTGAGTGTTCAAGCCAGTAAATTGCGCTTGCAGTTAGTGGGTGACTCGCAATGAATAACTGCACAGATGACGACGTGCATAAAGATGAAGAAAACAATATTTATATGAGGCTGTGAATCAACCAAATTGTGGCTCAGAAATGGAGGACGACACATTGTAAAAACACCTCTAGTATGTATGTATGTTTGTATTAATATGCATATTGTCTCCATTTTTTTCCAAATAAGTATGTATGTGTGTTTAGTGCCCAAAGGCAAAAAGTGGTGTTGCTTAAAAACTAAGAAAATAAAAATGTCCAGACTGACCGAATGAGTCAGTGGATGCATAAGCAAAAACTGAATGTCCTGTTACTGATTGAAATCATCGCTGTTTTTCCAATACCAGGTCAAAATAAATAATGACATTTTCCTGTTTATTAGTGAATATATAAGTCGTCAATGTGTCATGTACTCCTATTAAAAAACCTTCATAATATTACGGCTATGGTCAAAAGGCAGATACCAAAACATGTCACGAAGGCCTTTTGTCTGTAGTCATGACGGAATAAAAAGCTTTTTCATTTCTGATAGAGTGCCAATGGAAATGTATTTTTCTACTTTTTGGCATTTTTCTGTCCACAGAGTACCTTCGTCAGGTGCTCAATATCTGCTTCTGTTGCACTCTCCGCTCTGAATTTTTTCGCTTTAAGTGCCCTACGATGCTAATGCTAATTGGCAGAGAGTGATATAAAGTTTCACCCGATTTCAAGTGGAAATACACTGAAAAGGCCTTGAAGAGAGGCTGGGTTAGTGTCAGATGTGTGTGATCTCTGCGGTCGCTCTACTCTCCGCACACTCAGCTCTATCGCTCCTCTACAGTGACATCTTCAAAGCCTGCAGCGGCATTTCATGCTTGACTGTTCAAACTGACCAATCTCTCCTCCTGCTGTGTAGGGCGTGTGTGTATCATTCAGCCCAGCCGATCTCTATCCCTACTCTCAAGAAGGACAATTCAAAGCAAGGTAAAAAGGGTACAATTGCAGGGAGAGAAAAGAACTAATTTGTGTTTCATTTTGTTTCATATTGCTATTCATATAGCTTAAGCAAATTCAGAATGGTCACATTGTGATGTCTAAACACACAAACCCAGTAAAAAAATAATCTGATTTGGACATCTGCCACATCATCTACACAGATCCTTAATACCACCAGAAGATAAAACTGGGACACTGATGACTAAATTATTTCACACAGCTAACTGTGTAAAATGGATCTGCCCATATGGAGCAAGAAACAGAAGGAGAAACAAAAACAAAAAGAGAAACAGAGTGCCTCATGCCGAGAGAGACGCCAAAACGAAATGGTGCAAATGAGTGAAGTACAAACGCAGAAGAGAGAAGCTGCGGCAAAGAGCCACAGAGAAGAGAGTGTGTGAAGCTTGTGTTTTGGCATCATGTTGCTGGCCACATTGTCCCTGGCATCGTCTGTGCACTCTTGTCACCAAACAGCACTGCTATGCTGACGTGGCTGAGCCCAAAGCTGAGAGTGAGACTAGCTGAGATTTTCACTCCTCTGCCACCCTTTCTACATCTACCTAAATCTATATACCTATAAGTCTTTCTCTCTCAACCTTTCATGTAAGTTCAGTCTCTCTCTCTCATTACATATATTGTGTGTGTGTATATATATATACACACACACACACACAGACACACACACACACATTAAAAACACTGACAGGTGAAGTGAATATTTTGTCAAGGGGTGGGATATATTAGGTGACATATAACAGTCAGTTCTTGAACATGTAGAAACCAGGAAAAATGGGTAAGTGTAAGGAACTGAATGACCTTTACCAAGGGTCAAATTGTGATTGCTAGACAACTGGGTCAGAAGATCTGCAAAATGTTTCCAGTATTGAGTGGTTAGTGCCTACCAAAAGTGGTCCAAAGAATGATAACTGGTGAACCGGTAACAGGGTCATGAGTGACCAAGGCTTAATGATGCATGTGAGGATCAAAAGCTGCATGTGTGCATGTGTGTCACTCACCAGAGTAAGAGATGGCATCAGGACGCACTATGGGAAGAAGGAAAGCCAATAGAGGCAATGTGAAATGTTTTGGGAAATGTTCTGCTTGGATCCTGGCATTCATAGGTAACCCACTTAAACATTCATGGAAACGGTATTCCCTAACAGAAGTGGCCTCCTTCAGCAGGATAATGTGTCCTGCCACACTGAAAAAAATAGTCATGATGATTTGAGGAACATGACAAAGAGTTCAAGGTGTTGACTTGGCTTAGATCTCGATCTGACTAAGCAACTGCAGGATGTGTTGAACAAACTAGTCCTATTCAATGAGGCCCCACTTCACAACTTACAGGACTTAAAGGATCTGCTGTTAACATCTTCGTGCCAGATACCACAGCGCACCTTCAGAGCTCTTGTGGAGTCCATGCCTCAACAGGTCAGAGCTCTGTAGGAAACAAGAGAGGCCTACACAACATTAGCCACTCTTCCTCCTCCCTCTCTCCCACTCCTTGTCTCTCTCTCTCTCTCTCTCTCCCACTCCTTCTCTCTCTCAGCAAGCATTATATATGAAGTACAATATTTAGCTTGGGGATAAACTTGGGTGGCATGTGAAAAGAGGGTGAACAGAAAAAAAAAACCTTGCTGTGCCGGTCCTGCTAAAGAGCTAATCCATGCATTTCAACAATACATTCCAATCCAAGATGTAGACATATGGATAACATCTCCCTACAGCTCAACTCAAAATGTTCTCCAATTGGAACAACAATGACTTGAGGGTTTGGATTTGGAGAAGCGATGCAGATGGCTGGGCATCTGTCTCCTTTTGGCTGTGCACCATTGTTCTGTTCACATGCAAAGATGCCACTTTAGCACTAGAATGACTCTTCACAATACACTGTACTTAGAGACAGACTAATTCTACTATTCTACTACAATTCTACAATTCTACTAACCATAAACTCAACCCTGAAATTTCACTTTTGGAATCAAATGGAGTACACGCTGACCGTTTTCAGTTACCACACAGATAGAAATGTGCATCAGTTTAAAGATGTTCAGTATGCTATAGACTATACTCATGACCCAGTATCTCAGATGTAGAAGCTTTTACAGTATTTCAGGTGAATTACAACTTATACCACTCAATGTAAATCCAGGCTCAAATGAAGAAAAGGGGAATAAAATTCAATTACATGCTACTCATATAACAGTAATGATATGCATTTGAGGGAGGATCATTCACAATATGAGAGCAAACATCCTGAAAGTGCAGCTAATTATCTTTTCCTGCTCAATTTAGGCAACTAGTGCAAACCGATTGTGAGGTTTTTTTCTGCGAAAATTGCTGGGAGACTTCCTTTAGGAAAGGCAACAGACACAGCAGCAAAAGAATAATACTCTTTACTCTTAAGGCCAGAAGATCTAGAACGAAATGTGCCTAGCAGGCACAATGTTTGTGTGCAGTCCGTGTTTCACCAAATTGTATTTCTTTAGCTGGAGCAGAATTAAACCCTGGTAGAATGTTTTAGTGGTAAAGAACATAATTTGTTAACACCCCTATCTCTTTGTCACTGAACATTCATTTTCTGTTTATCCTGAGCTTGTTGACGGCTCCACTGTTTTGCTGCACCTTTTAAACTTTGCATCTCATGAGCGTGCAATCAGTAGGCGGTCCTGTGCAGAGTGTTGAGCTACAGCTTTAGAAAATCAAACATTAATTTCAGACTTGTTGTGAGTGCATCATGCACCTGCACTTGTATGTACATCTTTTCCAGGATGTTCGAAAGCTTAACTGAAGAGGAGCTGCGCTTACAGTTAGCTCTGCTGCCTTTCTGCACTGTGGATGAATGTTTACGGTAGATAAGTGGAATGCTGACAATACTTCAGCTCTTGGAGAGCCATTACAGCCACAGAAAAGCTCAACAAATGTGACTCCACCACCAATTATCAAAAGTGCAGGTACAGCACAACCCCGCTTTCATATAGAACAATGAAGCTCTGGCCTTAGTGACCACAGTTAGTGATCGTTAGTGAAAAACGACTGTTGTGGTGTTTTCTGAAAAACACCACAACAAGCTTTTTGTGTAGCTTTTTATTCTGTCTGTTGGATGTTTAACGTACTGAGCATGCTAAAATCCGATCAGCAGCAAAATTAGCATAACCAGTTGTCATGGCAACAAAGGCAACGTAAAAGTTACAGAAGTTCCAAAAAAAAAAAAGAAGAAGAAGAAAAGGAAGGGAACGGCATCTAAAATGACAAGTGCAAGGAGCATAAACAGAAGCATTTGATTGAAGTGATTATGGCTGATTGGGTGTACACTGGTGCTTAACAAGACATCTGGCATTCTGACAGCATTCTGTATGTGTGTGTGAGAGAGACCGAGAGCAAGCAATAGAGATGAGGAGGAGAGAGAATGCGTATAAATGCTTATTAATGTGCATGTGTGAGAATGCTTGTTCCACAGTGGCCTAGTCAAATGAAGCAGCTGCAAACAGATGCATCTCTTCGTATTTTTCTTCCTGACACACACACACACACGTCAATTTCCTACCAAATCCTCTCTCTCCTGACCTGCAGGATGGTAAAGATTCCTCAGCTGCAGTGCTCAGCCAGAGCTGGGTTATCAGGCCACTACAGTGGTTCTGCAGGGACAGGTGAAGAATGGCTGGAGTTAACAAAGCAGGAGCCCTGGCAGCAGGTTAGGGTGTCTCCGCACACTCGGTCACTTCGCTCACATATGCTTAAACAATAATAAAACCAGACTGCAGGGACTTGTTCTTTCTGTCTGTTACCCTAAAATGATCTGCCATATAATCTAAGTGTTCACCTACAAAACGTAGATTCAAGAGAAAACTGCAAAAACTTACTTAAAACACATATTTAAACAATACTAGTTGAACATGGGGAGATATAGTGATTTTTAAGTATAAACCAAACATATACAACAATCCAAACATGTCTTGGCTGATGGCAATTGCACAAATTAGATTTTTAACAAGTTTCATCTTAAAGCTGTAGCTGACAGCAATAACAATAATATTAATAATAATAATAAAGTTATCCTTCATCTTCCTCTTCATCTTCTTATTCTCATTACAGGCAAAATAAAAAAACAGCATTATTAATCAAGTATTAAAGGACCAAACAGTGTCAAATGAACTGCAACTATAAAGCATTTACATAAGCATTTCCCCTGGGTTTACAGGGCTTGTCATCATTGCCATTACATGTCTCAAACCCAGGCAGAACCTACATATGAATTAAGCAAAGGCAAGGACTTGCCATAAGCTCTACTGACCACTATTGAATGTTCCTGGAAAGACACTCATGATCATATTACAGTCATTGTCAAGTTTTCTTGGCTGGGATGGAAACATCCTTTGATAATGGGACAAAGCACGGGAAGTACTGACAGAGCATAGACCACCATGGCAAAGAAAAATCAAGAGAACAAAAGACAGTCGAGATCATAGATGTGTTGGCATGCTGTACATGCTGTAAAAATAAGGTAAAAAACAGGTAATGCTGCTGCTGCTGAAAATGATGATGGCCATGAGCAGGTTCAGGTAAGTGTGATTTGAGCCTGAGGGTAATGAAGAGATTTCCCATGGATTCCAATTTTCCAGCACATTACCAATTAAACCCCTAAACATACATACTTTCAGCTTCAGCTCAAATGCAGGACACCTTCCAAGAGTTAATGTAAGGGGCTTTCAGTAAGAAAGAACAATTCCACCAAGGCACTGCCAAATGCCAACCACATCACTTTGCTCAGCTTTAAAACCATGCACACGAACAATTTCAAACCCCCATGAGGTGAAATTTCCTAATGCAATTATATTTGAAAAAGTCAGTCATGGCCACAATCATAAAAAAATACCCATCTAAAACTGATTGATTGTCCTGCGGTATATTTGTGGGAGAAAATAGGTCCAGCTAGGCATGCTGTTACCCCACACTGAGGTAATATTCCAGCATATGGGGCAGAAAAATGCCAGCATGGCTTCATATGCCTCCTGCTGAAGATACTGGGTAGGCTGTAAAAGCGGTGAGCTACTTTTTTCAGATGGCCATCTTAGAAAAAAGGTAACACTGCACAGGCACAGATCTAAACCTGTGTCTGTAAAGAAATATTGCTTCAATTAACAGTAAACGGATTCATATATAACAAAAATTGACAGATAATAGTCCTCCAAAGGTCCTCCAATAGTCCTGTTAGAAATATATTTGCAAAGCTAATCAAAGCTATTAGAACATTTCAAGTATGAGAAAGATGAACGTTGTAAAATGCACCACATATCATGACATATTCTACATTAGATGTATTCACTCAGGGTTTGAAGTGAATTCTTCAGTAGGGTACATCTCCACACTATACAGGAACTATTGTGTAGAAACATCTGAACTGAATCCACAAACATCCCCCAAAATCGTCTAGGAATTTTCCTCTATATATATTTTTTTCCACTATATAATTTTAGTCAAAAGTTACAAACACCATTTCAGGTGCAGTGCCTTCCATTATCACTGACAAATTTAAGAAGCAGGGATGTAACAATATAGCATATCCTAAAATGCATGTATATGATTATTCAATTAATCATCAAAATAATCCCTAGATTAATTAATATTCTTACAATAATAGATTACTAATATAATGATCATCAACCCAGTTTTATCTTTTCAGTTAAGTAACATCATTCAAAGGAAAACAGCATGCATCACAATCATTGGTACCCCTGCATATACTACTTTGTGTAGTGTATCTACGTTTGTCTACATCCATCTTGAAGTTGATGTGTAGGAAGCAGGAAAAACGGGAAAGCATAAGGATCTGAGCAACTTTAACAATGGTTAGGGTTAGGGTTAGGGTAAGGGACAAATTGTAATGGCTAGATGCCTGGTTGAGTATCTTCAAAACGACAAGATTCCTGGGGTGTTCCCCAGATGCAGAGGTTAGAACCTACCAAAAGGATCAAAGGAGGGCCAATTGGTGAACCAGCACCAGGGTCATGGGTGCCCAGACCTCACCGTTAAGCACATGGAAGGCTCTGATCTCTCTGAAGAGTCACTATAGCACAAATTACTGAAAATGTTAATACTGGCTATGACAGAAAGGTGTTAAAATACACAGCATATCACAGATTGCTGTGTGTGGGGCCGCATAGCTGCAGACCAGTCAGAGTGTTCATACTGACCTCTGTTTAACCCCAAAGGTGCCTGCAATGAGTATGTGAGTGTTAGAACTGGACCATGGAGAAATGAAAAAGGTGACCTTGTCTAGTGAAACAGTTTCTTTATATCACGTGACGGCCATGTGTTTGTGTGTGTGTCACTTACCTGAGGAGGAGATGGCACCAGGATGCACTATGGGAAGACGGCAACCTGGAAGAGGGAGTGTGATGCTCTGGGCAATGTTCTGCTGGGTAACCTGGGGTCCTGGCATTCATGTGGCTATTACTTTCACACATATCACCTACCCACACATAGTTTTAGACCAAGTACACCCATTCCTGGCAACGGTATTCCCTAATGGCAGCGGCCTCTTTCAACAAGATATTGCGCCTTGCCACACTGCAAAAATTGTTGACTTAATCTGATTGATAACAAATATAATGATCATTCTATTTGTACTCAATCAAATTAAGATTCAAATTAAGAGCTTATGGAACTTCAAGGATCTGCAACGAACGTCTTGGTGCCAGATACCCCAGCACACCTTGAGGGGTCATGTGGAATCCTTGTCTCAATGGGTCATAGCTACACAAAATAAGGTGGTTTTAATGTTATGGCTGATCGGTGTATATGTTGATGTTACCACAGTAGCTTCTATATAAAATAATAAAACAGTCTTTTTCTGACCCAGTGGGATTAATTAGCTGTGTGAGGTTTTAGGTAAGGCTCCAAGCAGTCTGGCATAAGGGGGGATGATGTCTCCTGGCAATGGAGTGGTAGGCAGTGCAAACAGGCCTTGTGAATGTCAATTATGGAGAGCTGTGGAAAATTAACATGCTTCAGCAATGACATAAAAGGCCTCACAGACACATGTTCATACCAGTTAAAGCAAACACAGACATAAACCTGTAAATCTAGAGAAATACTGCTTAAATTAACAAGTAAATGCTGTCATATATAGTAGAGATTGACACATAATAGTCTCACAATAGTCTCCTGGTAACCTTATTAAAAATATCCTGGCTTAGCTGTTTGTTAAATTGGATATAAGGACCTTGTAAACCATTTGAACAGTCCAGAGTGGAGAAGGATAAAGGTTATTAAATACACTGCACAATATAGTATGTTCTACATCTGGCGGGGTAAAATGCTTTTTCTTGACAGGGCTCCTGCCCGATTAAGAGCCTATTTTAAGTCATTTGTGTTTATGTTAATTATACTGGCTTTACCTTATCATTATTCAACATTAGCCTTCTAACCCATGTAGAGCTTTCTTACAGGAGCCATTAAACTCTAGGCAATGTGCTCATACTTTACTGGCACTTTTTATGCCGATCCTCTCATCCAGACCCTTCCACTTGTTTCATTTACTTCTTAAGAAGATCTGTGTTTTGGATGTTTCTAATCCATTAAAATGTTAATAATCTACATTGCCAGACAGATGGAATGTACATTAAGTTGCTACATGACTTTCAAAGTCACCAGAGCGCTGTACTGTTGCTTGAACTTGCCGCCTTGTAATCAGATAAGTTGTTGATGTTTACAGAAGACATGACTGATCAGCAACAGGGGTCACACGTTCATTAAGAGGAATCGCTGACCAGTCTGTCTGGTCTCCAAACTATCTTTTATGCCATGAAAATACACATGAGAAATGGCAACAGACATAATGCAGTACCAGAAGCGAAACAGGGATTTTTTTTTTCCAGAAAGTGATTGATTCAAGTTGTTTGTACTTGGATTTGCAGTGGAAAAAAAGAAAAAAAAACAAATATTAAAATAAAGAATATAAATTTCAGCCCAGGGTGTTTCCCCAACCTGTGTCTTGCACTCTCATTTGCTTTAGCTCATTGCTGCACTGACCATCAGTCACAACCAGATCACAACTCTTTTTAAATGACAGGATTTGGACTGGCCAATAGGTCCTTGTCATGTCGGGCTCCCTGAAATGACGCACTGCAGAACCAGCGTTAGAAAACACAAAGTCTCTTTATTGAAAGTCC
>JBBPCZ010072410.1:0-11965 GCA_037974445.1 Brycinus macrolepidotus | reverse complement strand
TTACCCAGTGGTCAGCCACCCATTTTCAGACCCCCTCTGTGTGTCTACAGTCAGAGTGGTGTAACTGGTCTGTTACTGGTCTTTCTTTATAGTCACTTTGGTGTAACTGGTCTCTCTTTATAGTCACTTTGGTGTAACTGGTGTCACTTTATAGTCAGGTAGGTGTAACTGGTGTCACTTTACAGTCAGGTAGGTGTAACTGGTGTCACTTTATAGTCAGGCACGTGTAACTGTTCTCACTTTATAGTCAGGTAGGTGTAACTGGTCTTCAGCAGGTCTCTTACAGTAAGTCAAACTGTATCCTAAACAAGTCTTAATGAAAATCTGGACGTGGTTTGAGAAAAATTTTGGGGATAAAATTATTTGAGTGATATTTCACTTCTAGTATTTGTTAGGAATGTTATCCTCCTATATACAAAAGCAAAATTTAGATTCCAGTCACATCTTGGCTGACTGATTATATCTGAGATAATGGGGAGTTACATGTTATTCCTTCATAAAGAAATTCATTAAAAATAAATACCATACTACTGTGGTTCAAAACACATTTACCAATATTTTATTGCACAGTTTATGAAATTCAGAATAAAATACATTTATATGACTGACAAGTTTTTCCATTTGACAGAAAGTACCAAAGAATTAAACATAACTGTGATTTTATGTTAAATAGACATAATGTGCCTGCAGCTGATTTTGACCCTTGTCTCTATTTCCTTTCTTCTCTTTTTCCTTTCTGTTCCCTCATTATTTACACCTGGTCTCCACATGCTTCCACTCACTGTTCCTCTTTATCTTCCTGCCTTCTTCTGTTGCGTCCTGGGTTGTAGAACCACAGGTCACCACCTAGGTGCTCAAAGTTTGACAAAATATACACAAAAGTGTAGATGGAAACCTAGTTACTAATGCAACAATCACTCTTGTAAAGGACAAAGAGGTATTTATGGCGTCTCACTTTGTGAACAGTCTTCAGTCTGTTAAACATCAGTTAAGAAAGTTAAAAGCCAGGTAAATGAGCTGCTTTGCATCTAAAAAAGCACGATCTTTTTACACAGTCTGTTTCCTCCAACCATGAGGAACTCATGAACAAATACAATCAGAAAACAAACATGATTGATAGAGGACAAGTTACATATACACACACATACATTGCTGATGTTGTTTCACGTGTAGAAACGTATTGTTTGTTCAAGCATTTTCATCTTAATACTGTGAAACATAATGTGCCTTCCACATTTTGTGTTCTCCTGCTGTAGCACACATACTTTGACACAGAAAAGGCTTGTTAACGAGCTGATTAGTTGGATTAGTTTTGTTAGCACAGTAAAGAAGGCGGAGAAGGAGGCTTGGAAACCTCTGCCCCAAAGTAATGGTTCTCAAACTGGTCCTGAGGGATTCATAGACAGTTCAGACATTTAACATAACTCAACTTGGAAAACATTTGGATAGAGCAAAAATGTTAACCACTGGGTGTTCCTGAGGGCCTGTTTTAGAACCACTGCCAAAAATAACCTTCCAGTGAATGGTTCTTTAAAAATGTACAATTTTTTTATTTAAAATATCTTTATATAATGTACATCTTCTACACAGCTGAAGTTTTTTTCCCCTCTTATCACTGTTCAACCAAACCAAGAACTAACCAAAAACCTTTATTTAGGAACCTTTGTTTATTATTATTTATTATGGTTACTTAATTTGTGAAATACCTACTAATGTTATTTAGCCTATGTTGTTTAATCTTTCATGGTTATGGACCTTGATTAAGCATTTAAGAATCATGTGATGCTTCAGATGAAGTAGTTCTATGTGACGGGAAGGCAGTACACTGGTTTAAAACTGACTGTTGAAGTACTGTTAGAAAAGATTTGTTCAGGCCCGCAGTGTAGCCTTCGCCTCTTCATCTTCAGAATGCTGGTTTCAACCATACCACCATACCACCCTATTTCAAAATCAGAAACGTTGAAGCTGGACATTGTAAAGCCATGTGAAAATTTGTGTCTAATATCTCTCTGAAAAATCACTCTCTGACTCTTTCTCTCTCATGTCTGTCCTACCATGAAAAGACCTTCATCAGTACAACAGCTCAAATGTAATTAATGGTGAAATGCTGTTGTTCCCGTGCACGCAGCAGTTCAGTCTAGTATTCCTTTTTTTACAGATTAAAACTGGTGATGTTCTTGGTGTATTTAATTTGAATATACACTCAGTAAAACAGCCTCCTCTCACAGATCCAAACGAACTTGTCATTACAGGGATAATCAGCCCAGATCCTTACAGGATCCGACCGCTCACCAGTTATCGCACAGTCCTCATCTCCTGAATAACTGTTGGGTTCTCCACCTCCCCAGAACCTGAAAGAGAAGATCAGAGTATTTACTGTGTTTTATCAGAGCAGTGAGGAGTAAAGAGTCAGTAACTGCATCATCAGTTCAGTTCAGTGATTTCTTACCCAGTGGTCAGTGCTGAACCATCCACCCATTTCCAGACCCCCTCTGAGTCCCCGTCAGTCAGACCAATCCAAGCCTGTTTGTTTCTACTCACCACATCAATAAAAACCTGTAGAAGTGTGAAAACTGTTTACACATTCTCAGATACACAAAAGTCATGTTCGACTTCCTCACATTTAACTGTGTACTATAAGAGCTCACAGCAGAACACAACAAGTTAACCAGGGGCACCTTCTACACTGACTCTAATTTTACACTGACTCTAATTTTACACTGACTCTAATTCTCATTCCAGTGAGAGAAGTGAGATGTTATTCAGACACCAAGTCATCAGTGATGAACTGAAAACTGTTCTGATTTGGCTTGTTGAAGAGAAAAGTCTGTTCACACATTGAGAGTTATTGATTCTTGCAATATTTCATTTTCTTTACTCTTCACTACCAAGTGGTACACTAGAAACTAGAAACACAGCTCAGCTACGTTTCAATCTTCAGAAGAATCAGTCTGCAGTGTCCATGAGACTTTAATGTGTTACTCATGTTGGTGTTCAGAGTGGTTCTCATTCTCTATGTGGAACCTATTACCCAAAATTCCTTGACATACAGGCGAGGACCAATCGGAGTGGATGGTTTTGTTAACAGCAGTCTGACCAACATGATGAGGAGAAAGATGTTCAGATGTGAGTAAAACTGGATTTCTTGCCCTCAAGATCTGCATGTTGTTGGGGGTGGACTTGAAGGGGGCAGCAGGGCTAAGGGTCGTTTAATAAAAAAACAATAAAAACTCCAGATGGTGTCGGTGGATGAGCAGTGACTCTTTTCTGACTGTGTTTTGCTTTATTCTTCATCTTGAGGGGGATTTTGTGTCTGAAGTGGAATCAGTTCTTTATTGTGGAGATGTTCTTGGTGGCTGAACCTCTTCTCAATAGTTAGAGTGATCATTGATTATAAATCTCGTATCTGATGTCTCTGACGTCTCCATGACCGACATTTCACTGTTTATCTGCTGATCAAACTGTGTAAAATGTGTCTGTGCAGACAAGAGCAGGAAAGTGAAGAAAACAATGAACATTTTAATCACTGTTTCTCATTTTCTATATTATTCACATTATTTCATCCTTTATCCCCACAATTTTCTGTCTTTCAGCCAGAAACTGGAAGTGCTGCTTTTTATCATTTTCATCTGAAATAGTTTGATGGCTGAAATAGTTTTGGTGACTCGTTTGGAAATATACATTTAAAATGGAATGAAATGGGTTTGAGGAACCTTTAAGCAGTGTGAAGTGGTCCTGAGTGTAAAGCTCACTCACCTGTTCTTCTCTGCTGTTTATGATCACCAGGTCTGCTCCTCTCTCTCTGCAGTCCTGTCTGCTCTTACTCCAGCTCTTCTTCTTAGTAGAGATGAAGTACAGACTGGAGTTGAAGTAGAACCATCCTGGTTCATTTGTGACTCTCTCTGTTCAGACAGAATGATCAGATATGAGTAGTTTGAATAACTATATGATCACATCCATAATAATTTATGATGCTTTAGGAGTGCAGAACTTTCATTCATTCATGAAGTCAGATCTAAAAACTACAACTCAGCCCTTACAGTGAAATGGATTTCTTTATAGCATGTCTGTGGTTTCTTGTCTAATAAATTAGACAAAATTGTTCATTTATTAAACAAACGAAACATTAACTATCTTAGTGGTTTGTCCACATGGCTATCTCACGTCAGCTGATCCAGATACAAAGCCCCTGCAAACATTTCATTTTAAGAGAGAGGAAACATTCTGCTGCTCATGTCAGTGAAAATATTAAAGCTCCACCTCTTTCAGGATGTAGTTATATGATGAAACTATTAAAGGTATCAGGAATTTTACTCAAGTTTTAAGAACTTCAATGAGCCAAACAATGTTTTATCTCTCTGGAAACCAACATGTTTTGTCAGGACTTTTAATATCCTAGCTAATGTCAGTTAACTGCACATATTCAGCACATCAGACTCCAGTCCTGTGGAGCACATCACTGCAGACTCCAGCATTCTGCCTCATTAAACACACCTGATCCAACTCGTCAGCTAAACAGCAAGACTTTGGTGAAGCAATTTCAGAGGTTTAGAAGAGAGAAAACGCTGATCTCTGCAGAGCTGTGGTGCAGAACAAACACAGTGTGGAATACCTGCTCCCAGTCACTCACCCAGTTCAGAAAACCTCCTCAGTAACTGGCCTCTCTCTGTCTGTAACTGGTCTCTCTCTACAGTCAGGTTGGTGTAACTGGTCTGTAACTGGTCTCTCTCTGTATCCAGGTTGTTGAACTTGATCCACAGCACTGTGATGGCAGACAGCAGGAGAACACACAGCAGCCCCAGACACACTGCAGCCAGTCTGTAACATCTGATCCCTGCAGTGTTCCCCTCTAAAGGGAACACACATACAGACACGTGCTTTAGTCATAATTAATAATCACTGATAAACTCCTCACAGTGACGCTAAGAGATGAAAGCCTTTCTTTTCCTCTCCTCTTCTCTTCTTTATGACTGAGTTTACAGTTATAAATAAGATGACATGATAAAGTTTTATGGGAACTATATGTTGTCTCTAATAATAAGTGTGCTAAAGGAAGTAATTTTACCTGGATGTTGTAATTGTAGGTTCCTCTTGGTGTTGGGGTCCTCCGTCTCTGTGTTGGGGTCATGGACTCTCACAGTGTCTGAACTCTCATAGATAACTACAGTCATCTCCATTCTGTCTCCTCTGTTCAGATCTTCAGTCCTCATCAAAGACTCACTAACACGCTAAATTTTGCATTTCCATCAGTAGCAGCACTACAGTACAGTCACGTCTCTTTGCTCATGTGGATGGCGACGGTCACTCTGGTGGGTTGACTAAGGAAGTGACAACGTTTTTAGAGCTGTTTTAAATAGTCTTCCTGTGTGTGGTTTATGTGTGAATGCAGCAGAAGTCCCATCCCACTGTCTTTCCTTGTGGTTCTTAACCTCATGTTTTATTTATATTTACAATCTGTACATTTATGACACTATACATGATAAGTTTTCTCTAGAGGGCAGTAAAAAGTTTCTGCTCTGAGAAGCTCCCAGGTGTAGTTAATATAGAAATTCATTTATTAACTTATTTCTGTGTTCTCCTCAACTGTTATATCCTAAATAGTGAGAAAAGTGAGGACTCAGTGAATCAGTTTAGTGATTTCTGACCCAGTGTTCAGTGGTGTACCATTCACTTATTTTCAGATCCCCTCTGTGCTCTTGCAGTCATGTTGATGTACCTTTTCTGTATTTGGGCTCTGTATAGTTAGTTTGGTTTTATCGGTCTGCATTTTGCCTCTAATTATAGACGTCAGTTACAACTGGTCAGTAACTGGTGTCTTTATATATTCAGGTTGGTGTAATCAGTCTGTAACTGGTCTCTATTGTCACGTTGGTATAAATGGTCAGAAACAGTAACATGTCATGCTTGAACAAATCATATTCACCAACCATGTACTTATTTCAGAAAGCTTCTTCTGTAATTCATCTGTAACTGGAATCTCTCTACAGTCAGGTTGGTCTAACTGGTTAGTGACTGGTCTCTCTACAATCAGATTGGTGTAATTGGTCAGTAACTGGTCTCTCTACAATCAAATTGGTGATATTGATCAGTAACTGGTCTCTCTACAGTCAGGTTGGTGTAACTGAAACAGAAAACCCAGAGCAAATGTTGGAGCAGATCATTAAGGAAAGCTTTGAGTGATGAGAGGAAATTTCTTCCACTGCAAGCGATCAACTAACTAATGTGGCAGAAGGGCTGGAAAAAATGAAATGAGCTGAATAACCAAAAAGAAAATGAGAGCTAAACTACAGAGGACAGGAGAACTAGGAAAAGAAACATGGACTGGAGACCAAAGGAGAGGGAAAACATAAAGGATCAATGAAAAAGACAAGAAAGGAGTGAGCTAGAGCACTAGAGAAGTAGAGAGCTCAGAGACCTAGACAGCTAGGAGGACAACAGGGGGTTTCCAGGTGCTGTCGCTCTTCACCTCTCCCTGGGTAAGCCTGAGAACAAGAGAAGAAATACTAGGCCTCCTTAAACTCATGATGGAGCAAAGAGTGAAAGAAAAGTGAGAGACTAAACGATTCACACAGAGAGACTGTATTCATTCTAAATGTTGTCTCGTCCTGTTATTTTGTTGCTCTTGTGTTTTTCTTGAACCATCTATCTGTGTAGATTTTCCTGTCTGGACTCATGTGCTCTTATGTGTTTTCTGATTTGGTTCTTTTTTGCTTCATGGTCCTGGAGGAATGTTATTTCATTTCACTGTGTACTGTGAATATGGTTGAAATGACAATAAACTTACTTGACTTGATCAAGTGAGACTTACGAGTGGGGGAAAGAACAGTAAAAAGGGGAAAACACCTTACCCAGGTGGGCAGCCAGGCCACTACAACCTGGAATGCCACTCATACACCAACAGACTGACTGTGATCATGTTAGTCTGTTTAGTTGTAAGAACAAGAGTCGTCAAGGCTGCAGTCGAGGCAAGAGAGACCAACACTGCTATCTGACACAACCTTGTTAATTTATTCATCCACATGTGTACAGTCACTGGTTTGAGGCTAAATGGTTTGTTGTTAAGAAATTTATTTACAGGGGAAGCAGGAGTTCCAGGTCCCCAACACACATATAGACAGGTTGGTGCTCTCAGTGGCCACATGTATAGACAGGACAGCTTCTCAGTGGCCCCCTTGTACAAATCACTCCTTTAAAACATCCTAACTATGCCTGTCAGTCCAGACCACATCTCACACTTTTCATCTGCTTTGCTGAAAAGCATCTTTTACATCCATGTGGGAGAACATCTATGTGCAACGGCAGTTGCTGAAAGACCATAGATGCAATAGGTAAAACCTTGATGAGACCTGTGTAAAGACGTTCCTGGGATTCAATTCTGTACAAAACCATATGTGCAATGTGCAATATATACTTAGACAGTATGTTAATATCTGCCTAAATGCAGTACCTTGAGAAAGTCATTGCTTGCCTCTGTGCTACTTTTAATATATTAACCACAAAGGCTTTTATTGGAAGCAAGATATCTGAGATCAAAGCCTGATTACCTCTGTTATACACAGTCCCATGATGGTGCAGTGTTCTGAAGTGTTTTGTGGGGTTGTAACTACATTTACTCATGTACTTAAATACAGGCAGTTTTGATGTATGTTAATGAGCGTAGTACATTTCAGTGTATTTTTACTTTTACACACACTCAACTTTGTACTCACTCATACATTCGTATGTCACTTCATTTTGTGCTCACTTTAGTTGGGATCCTCTGAGGACTGGCAACCGGACGTTCAATACGTTCAGGCTCTGGTATTTTATTTTCAGTCAAAGTTGTTGCAGAAAGAGTGAGTAATGCTTTAGGTAATGCTGTCTGAAAGAACTGGATTTCCACTGCAGTTCCAAGAGACTCAGTACTTCAGGAATTTATTACTTGTTTTATGGCTGCTTTTCCCTGTGCTTATGCCATTATTCCATCACTCTTTTGACTTCTATAAATCAGAGAGATATCAGAAAGTGTGTATGAAGACGTGGGCTGTACTGAGGAGCTGAACAGAAGAGATCAAGTGGAGATGGACGTAGATATTTATGAGAGGTGAGAGACCATTTATAAGATGCTGTGAGAGACCATGAGCCCAGTGAGAAGACGTATGCTGAGAAAAAGAGAAAACAAAAGTCTCATTACACAGGTATCATAAGACAGTGGAGGCAAAATTACTGGGTCACTTTGAATAGCTTATAAATTTTTATTATTATTATTAGTAGTAGTAGTAGTATTAAGTGCATATTCTACTTATACTGTTATGATTTTACTCGTCAAAATCTCATGCTGGCAGATCAACCATAACATTAAGACCACCTGTCTAATACTGTGTAGTCCCCCCTCATGCCACCAAAACAGCTCTGACCAGTCGAGGCATGGGCTCCACAAGACCCCTGAAGGTGTGCTCTACCTTATCCACCAAGACGTTACAGCAGATCCTTTAAACCCTGAAAGTAGTGAGGTGGGGTCTCCATGAATCCGACTAGTTTGTTCAGAACATCCCACAGATGCTCAATCGAATTAAGGTCTGGGGAATTTGGAAGACAAGTCAACACCTTGAACTCTTTGTCATGTTCTTCAAACTGTTCCTGAACAGCTTTTGCGGTGTGTATTATCCTGCTGAAAGAGGCCACTGCCATGAGTGAACTAACACTTAACACTGTCATCAGTGGACCTGCATATCGGGAACACCTCATAAGACCTGATGTTTTGGAGATGCTCTGACCAAACTGTCTAGCCATCACATATTTGACTCAGATCCTTATACTCGGCCATTTTTCCTGCTCCCAACACATCAACTTCAAGAATGTACTGTTCATTAGCTGTCAAATATATCCCACCTCTTTGCAATGAAATCAGTGTCATTCATTTTACCTGTCAGTGGATTTCATGTTGTGGGTGATCGGTGTGAATGAATTTTTCCCTAGAGAAAGAACTTCTATTAGTAAATACACACCACAAATGCATGTCTAGCCATGTTTATATGGTAAATCAGTCTTCTCAGACATGCTAAAGATGCTAAAATCATGATAAAGAGCTGTAGTTCTAGAGATGAACAACACTTTGGTCTTGCTGGGATTTAGCCTCAGGTAGTGGGCTGCCAAGTAGAAACCTGAATGTCAGAAGATGGGAGGGAAAAGATTAGTTGATGGTCATCTGCACTGCAGTGACTAGAGGAGTCATGATCATTGTGGGACGTCAGTGAGGACTACATGAAGTGGATGTAGGTCATGTACATGTTAAGAATGTCCTTCTATGGGGTGGCTTCCCCCAGTTCTGGGACATTACACATCATTGCGTTCTTCTTTTCACATGTTAGGAGTTCATCATTAAGAACCTGGGCAGCGATCAGGCTTGGATTGGTCTGTCTGACAGGGACTCAGAGGGGGTCTGGAAATGGGTGGATGGTTCAGCACTGACCACTGGGTAAAAAATAGATTAACTTGGGATTTTTCCGGATGGATAAAGGTTTGCCAAAGCAACATAACACAGCATTTCTGAGGTAATTGAGTTGTATGAACTGAAGTGAACACCTGCTAAACAGTCTGGGCTACTGAACACTGATTGACTGATTCAGATTCTCTGGGTTTCAGGTACTGGGCTACTGAACAACCAGATGATTCTCAGAATAACGAAGATTGTGGTGAGATTTGGGAATATCAAAACAAGAAACCCTGGAATGACTTACCATGTACTTGAGAACAAAGGTGAATCTGTGAGAAAAGTGACTTTTATTAAAAATTAATAACTTGCCAACAAAACATTGCAAGAAGAATGAACTGAGCATTTGAATCATTAATACATTTACATAAAAAAAAATTGTTGTGGGTCTATTTTAACTGTCAAATGAGCTATCAAGCACATAGTCATGCAATCTCCCTGCTAGATCTGGCCCAGTCAACTGCAAGTGCTGTTACCATGACAACGGATAAACCACATCCTGGTAGACCACAGACCACTCACAGAGCAGAGCTGCAGAGGGTTAGCAGGAGTGTCAGAGTTCTAACAGTAAAGTCTGGTAGAGGCTGTTTTTTAAAGGGGTTTTAAAGACTAGGCCCCTTAGTTCTGAGAGATGTCAGACAAGCCACATACTTTTGGCCACTTAATGTATCTTCTTCAGATGTTTGAAAGCTTTTTTAAGTTCATTCAATTTTTAATTTACCCATATTTAAAGTGGTTTAATTGTAGACAGTGTGTGGATGTAAAAGAGACTCTTCTTTAGCTGTATCATATATATATGTCTGTGTGTGTGTGTGTGTGTGTGTGTGTGTGTGTGTGTGTGTGTGTGTGTGTATATTATGTATATCAGGAATTCCCTTTTAATTGCCTGGACCAAGTTAAGATTTTTTATATAAAAGCTACTTCAGAAGTTTCTGTTCAGTGTGTGAAGGATTGTGGGAGATTAAAGGTGGTGAATGAAACACCAGTAGGGTGCTGTGATTGCTCAGAAATGAAGAGTGAATTTCTTTACTGCATTTAATGGATTTTATTTCATTTTGCATTTGGATCTGAAATGTAGAAATAAGTACAAACATTTGTAGAAATGTGTATGAAAATTAAGCTACTGATCACTCTTCGGAAGCAAAAAAGGTACTTGTATCCAGTTTATACTGACTCTAATTTTAATTTCAGTGACAGAAGTGAGATGTTATTCACATAAAGTCACCAGTGATGATCTTAAAACTGAGTTACTTTGGTGTGTAGAAGAGAAAATCTCTCCAGTCTTCATGCACTGATACGTCATCTACAGGGAAGAGTGAGAGTCAGTAACTGCATCATCATCAGAGTCACAGTGTCACGGGTTTCACCCCCTTCTGGGAATCTTCAGTTGGATCAATCAGTTCATCTACAACTCCAGCTCCACCCTGGACCCCCGTTATCACTGTTTCCACCTGTGTCTGTATTTCTACTCCTTTGTCTGAGTTTTCTGTTTGTTTCTTGTAGTTTCTTACTTTTGCTTTTTGTTTGAATTGTCCTGCCAGTCAGGATCAAGTGCAGCTACTGAACGTGTGTGTTATTATTTTTATATAATCACTCTCAGGGTATTAGGATTATTAATTCTGTATCTATGCTCCTGATGAACACACTCTACAATCATGCCCCCATTTGACCATTAGTAAGAAATGTAACTGTGCTCTTTCATGAATGTTCTTACACCTGCAGGAAACCTATAAGACTTCTGTGCATATGGGGATGTACTGCAATTTAAGAAAGATTTTTAGACTTAATGGGCCGCTTTATGTTTTAGAAATTACTAAAAGTCAGCAAACAAAAACACAAGTCATTGTCCAGGTCCAGCCCACATAATACACAACTGTTTACCTGCCACGATTGTGGTGCCTCAAGATTAATCCCACCCACAACTCAGGACCCACTCTGAAGTGGTCTTTGCTTTTACAAGAGACATCTGACTCTCTCACCTGTTCTTCTGTGCTGTTTATGATCACCAGGTCTGCTCCTCTGTCTCTGCAGTCCTGTCTCTCTCTCCAGCTCTTCTTCTCAGTAGAGATGAAGTACAGACTGGAGCTGAAGTAGAACCATCCTGGAGTGTTAAAGTTTCTCTCTGTTCAGACAGAAGAATCAACTAAGAGTTACATCAGCACATCCATAACATTAATGCTTTATATAAGATAAACTAAAATACTTTTTAATCATGCTGGACTCATTTCGGTCCATATATACTAACATAGGAAACATGAGGCAGTGATTTGAGAGAGCATGAAAAATTGAAACAGTAGAAACATTTAATAATAAATATCAAACTCTCCTTCAGGTTCAGACTGTGGTAATCTGTGTGTCAGGTGTAGTTCAGCTCTGTGTGTTCAGAAACAGGCAGAATCAGTGTTTCCTCCATGTGTGATAAGTCACAGACTACAGAGATACGGGTCATCAGTCTGGACTGGTCAGCTGTGATGACGTATGTTACTCATTCAC
>JBBPCZ010072399.1:0-11966 GCA_037974445.1 Brycinus macrolepidotus | reverse complement strand
TATACACACACACACATATCTATGTATATATATATATATATACATATATATATATATACACACTATGTACATACATACATACATAAATCCAGTGTGTACATACATACATGTTTTTACATAGATATATCCATTATGTACATACATACATATATACATCCAATGTGCACATACAAACATGTTTTATATAGGTATATACAGTGTTCATACATATATAAATCCACTATGTACATACATACATATATATATATCTAGTGTGTACATACATACACGTACTTACATAGGTTTATATATATATACTTTTTTTCACATACACACAAACTTCTATATTTCTATTCTTGTAGTATTTGTATAGTGTACTTTTTATATTGTACTGTTGTGTCGTATAGCTTTTATTCTATAGGTTTTGCTGCTATTACTTTCTTCTCTTGTTCTGTCCACTTTGCTACTGCAGCGATGCCAATTTCCCTCCTGTGGGACTAATACATCTTATCATTGTTAACTCTGGAACAATGGGGTTTTAAAAGGCCCTTGGAGCAAATCCACAAAACAGGCCAGTCAGAGTATAATCTATAGATTTTACATGTACAACAATACATGAAAAATGATATTATTTAACCCTTTCATGACCAACAACTAAACTTAGTATGATAGACTTGTTCTGATTTAAAGACAGTATGCAAGAAAAGAAGGCAGGTCGGTTTCTATTCAGGTTTATAATGTATTTCATAATGTAGTGCTAGATTTTGTTACTGAAACAATTAAGAAATATAATTTTAAAATGTAAATAAGATTAATAGAAGTTATATAATGAATAAAAACACGCTCTCTCACTGGGTGGGTGGAGGGCTGGGGTGTCTTCAGGGTTCTGGGAGAAAAATGTGTGTCTATACCTTACAGGACCCATTTAAATCTCTTTGATGTGATTTTCATACTTTTATTCTCAATCAAATTTGGATTTTCTATTGTTTTGTAAAAAAAAAAAAAAACAACAATAACAGCACATGGCCGAAAAGGTTCAGTTTATTATGATTGATGGAAATGTGTTTTAAAGCAAATGGTTTGGCCTTGATTGAACATTTCAGATGTTAATGGACATTAATGGGTTAATCGTTTTATTAGAACCCTTTTTTGTGTTCTGTTTGAGAACGTGAATGATGACTGGAGGTCTGTTTTTTAGGTCAAGACCCCCCCCCCCCCCCCCCCCAGTGCTGCAGGCAGGCTGTCAAGTCCGTGCTTGGCTTTGAGTGTGAGCCAGCGGATTCTCCAGATTCCTCAGAGAAACATTTCTGTGGTCCTGAAGATCAGCGTGTGTCACGATGATGAACACACTGGGACTGGATCTTCCAGCCTCTTTCGCAACAACTCCCTTCTCTCAGAGCAGGGCCGGGCCGCGTCTTCCCCAGGAGGAATGACATCTAAAACAATATCAGATAAGAGTTCAGGCTTTATCTGTCTATCCATTCATCCATTCATCCACTCATCCATCTGTCTGACTGTCTATCTATCTATCTATCTATCTATCTACCTGTCTATATCCATCCATATATCCATCCATCCATCCATCCATCCATTCATCCATTCATCTACTCATCTATCTGTCTATCTATCTATCTATCTATCTATCTATCTATCTACCTATCTATCTGTCTACCTGTCTATATCCATCCATATATCCATCCATCCATCCATCCATCCATCCATTCATCTACTCATCCATCTGTCTGTCTGTCTATCTATCTTTCTATCTATCTATCTATCTATCTATCTATCTGCCTACCTGTCTATATCCATCCATATATCCATCCATCCATCCATCCATCCATTCATCTACTCATCTATCTGTCTGTCTGTCTATCTATCTATCTATCTATCTATCTATCTATCTATCTATCTATCTATCTATCTATCTATCTGTCTGTCTGTCTGTCTGTCTGTCTGTCTGTCTGTCTGTCTGTCTATCTATCTATCTATCTATCTATCTATCTATATCCATCCATATATCCATCCATTCATTCAGCCATTGAGCTACTTACCTATCTCTCTCGCTCTCTCTCTCTCTCTATCTATAAATCTCATCCATGTATCCAACCCACCATACACCCATTCATCCATCAATCCATCAGATCACCCTCTCACAACTATCTCCATCCATCCATCCATCCATCCATCCATCCACTCACCCATCAAGCCACCAACCCACTCATCTATCTATCTGTCTATCTGTCTATCTATCTATCCGTCCATCCATCCATCCATCCATCCATCCATCTATCTATCTATCTATCTATCTATCTGTCTATCTGTCTATCTATCTGTCTATCTGTCTATCTATCAAACCAAACCATACATCCATCTATCCGGTTTTAATGCAACTGGTTATTAAAACAAAAACAATCGTTGCACAGATGTTTAGAGTATTGTTATGTTGCTTAGCAACCGTAGCGTACTGTTAACTGCACTGCTAGACTGTTCATTTCCACTATTGTTAAGAATGGACTGAATTATTTATCGATCACTGTTCTGAGTACAGCATGTGGTCAGTGACCAGGGCGTTTGTTCCTTTTCACGTTGTTCTTAATGACACCTCGTAACCGTGGAGAAATCACTGCAGCATGACCTGGAGAGTCATATTGTCCGCTTTGAGCGTGGCTCAGCCAGTCAGGTTTTATAAAGGTTAATAAAGGTTGAAATATGGCTTTTAGGTTTCAGAGTGTCTTTAAACGGTCAGCTGTGTGACCGAAGCTGTGTGTGTGACATCCGGTGGGCTTAACAGAACCAGATGTGCAACTTCAGTGAGTCATTCTTACATGACTGCCGCCACACCCTGTGTGTGTGTGTGTGTGTGTGTGTGTGTTTGCGTGAGAGAGCGAGCGAAAGAGATCTGTACACATCTTGTATTCTTAGAGGAATGCAAGGAAGGAAGAGGAAAAAGATCTATTGTACCTCCACAGGAATTTCTATCAGGATCCCAATAGGAGTCTTAGGCCTTGGATCTTCTGCATATCTGATCTGAGCAGCACACATAAAAAGCAAAAGCCACATGAAATTGGACTTTTTCCATTCGGACTCAAGCCAAATTTGATTCAAATCAGATCTCCGGACGTGCGACTCAGTTGACCAATCACGTCGTTTTTAATGTGTTTTCTGAAGCGTTTTTTTTTTTTTTTAACCCGAACTTACATCACATATTACAGATCAATCACAGAGGCATATTTGACCACATGCTACAGTTTTACACTGACTTTCAGTCCAGAACTCAAAGCTTTCTTTACATTAATGCTGGAGCCTGTTAGCCTGTTAGCTAAAACTGACCAGGCAGGCCGCTCTGAGGTTGTGTGTTGTTCATGTTCTGGTTGCTGAAAAGTACAAAACTGTTTGACAGTATAGTTCTGACAGTTATAGGAGTGAACAGAACAGAAATGATCCATAAATGGCACCGGTTTAATAAGTTCACCCCCCAACCTTGCACTGGTTCGCATGACATGACTTCAAAATTCGTTTCGTCTTTAAATCGCTAAGTTACATTTACACGATTCAAATTTTCCTATTTCACCTGCCGAGAAGGTCAAATCTTTGAATCTCTCGCTACTTGGGCCAGTTTCCACCTTCTGCTTGGAACATCCTGGACTTCTGCAGTGGTCATATTACACCCCTCAGTGCGGTACGTCCAGTTAAAGATGTTTTTGTAAAGGCTGGGAATGAAGCAGTGTGTGTGTGTGTGTGTGTGTGTGTTAAAGGTGGTGGTAAAACTCACATGACCAGCCTTTCTGACAGCTCAGCTCTGGCCACTTGAGGAAGTTGATTCCCAAGCAAACTGTGAACCGGGCCTTTCTCTCTGTCTGACTCACAAACACACTCACACTCACACAGACAGAAATGAGCCACTTATTAAACCACAGCCAGGCCCAGTCAACCGCCCCCTCCCCCCCTCCCCCCGCCTTGACTCAGCTCCCTCCAGGCTTCTGTATGTTCACCAACAGTACTGGCAACATCTTGCCAAACTAGACCTTCAATTTTCTCTTTAATTTAGTGTAACTATATTACGCAGTCTCATAGACGTTTCAGGGACACATTTCACTACATGTTTTACTTGTATAACTGTGTATGTGACAAATAAAGAATCTTAAATCTTGAGAACCTTCAAACAGCAACTGAAGACCCAACTCTTCACTCTTAACAACTACATGTTCATGTCGTAAACTAACTAACTAACACATACTTCTCTAATAACTGTCTTCTGTGTGTGTGATCTGAGGGCCGTGGTGGAGTAACTCCACCTCTGCTACAATCGAAGTCAACAAGCAGCTCTCGTCTGCCAAATGCATGAAACGTAAATGTAGAAAATGTAAATGTTCTCATTAAAGGAATATTTTAGTGACATACCAGCTTTACAGTGGCTGGTGAGCCAAGACATGCTTGGTTTCTTTAGTTTTGCACTGGAGATACAAGGCTGGCAAGTAATGGGAGATCTAGAGGGCAGACTGACTTCACCTCTATTAGCCTCCTGAAAACATGCCTTGGCAGATCAGCGGTTGTTTTATTGGGTTCAGAAGAGGAAAATGAGGATTAAAATGAGCCCAGGCCTAAAGATCATTTCCAGGTCCTGGCTGTGGGACAAGAGCGTTGGAGGGACACACCCGGATCGCAGTGCTGACATCATCTGATTTGACACAACAGCTGGATCTGGGGCTGTGAGCCATGGCAGCGTTTCACAACTGCAATCCTGTTCAGTTGCATGGTTTACAGTCCAGCTCAGCCCATTCAGCTCACTCTGGACAGCTGGCGTCCTCGTGGTTAGGGAGTTGCCCCAGGAAGGTTGTGGGTTCAAATCCCAGGACTGCACCACTGAGGCACCCTTGAGCAAGACACCGTTTCCACACAACGCTCCCTGATTTCTGCCCACTGCGTCACTTAGTGAATGGATTGAATGCAGAGAAAGAATTTCACACTATTAGGTGTGACTATAAGGGGCCACTTTATTTTAATACAGGGTGGAAACCCAGACAGAACAGAGCCTCATGCACACACCACACACTCCACACACTCCACACTGGCAAGAGAGGCAAGAGAAGCAGCTCCCTGGGTGAAACGATCCGTCACCCAGCAGAATTTAGAACATGGAACTGAATGACCTGCACCCAGTAACATCAGGAGGAGTCAGGGAACGCCCTCATGCCGTTTGTCGGTTGTCATCCTGTCCAATCAGAAGCGGTAGAAGATTTGATAGACGTGATAATGGACCAATCGAAATGGAGAACACAGAAAAATGGGCGGGAGCCTCTGATTCTAGGGTGTGGCCTGTGGTGGCTCCGGTCGGAGGCGACGGCGGTCGTCTGTTTTTCGGCTTCTTCTCCAAACTAGGACGGAGAGAGAATCGGGAGGAAAACGGGACAAACGACGGCCTGGACCCGACTCGTTCAGACTCTGTGGGACTGCTGAAACCGGAGGCACGGCTGGGATGAGGCGGCGTGCCGAGAATTTGCCAGGAGCTCGGTGTTAGTGTGGGAAGAAGAGAATAAAGTCGGGCTTTTGAGAGGGGAGCCATTTTGTCCCGACTGTGTGGGAGAGAGAGAGAGTGGGGGAGAGAGGAGGAAAGAAAGGAGGAAAGGAAGACAGACTGAGTGGGGGACAAAAAGGGGGTGCATCTGTCCGAGAGAGGAAAACTTGTCCTCTTGAAAGCGAAACGTCCCGGTTGTTCTGTGCGTCGGGAGCAGTCCCGACGGAGGCCCGATTCTCGTCGGCCGCGGCACGCTAGCTTAGCTTAGCCTGGAAAACAATACGGTTTCTGCTTTATCCAGCAACTCTGAAGCGCTGTGGTTTCTCTTTTCGTCCTCTACGTTAGTGTTAACCGGTTTTAAAACAGGAAAAATAAATACACAATGGCTAAGAAGACGTACGACCTGCTCTTCAAGCTGCTCCTGATCGGAGACTCCGGTGTGGGCAAGACCTGCGTGCTGTTCCGTTTCTCCGACGACGCCTTCAACACCACCTTCATCTCCACCATAGGTGAGGACCACAACAATTTCGAAAAATGGTCTATTTTTATTGTGTTTGTCTTTATGTCCTGTCATCCTCACAGAACCCTACAGAAACCGTTAGCATTGCGGCTAACTAGCCTCCCTGAGGAGAAAACGGTGGTTTTCGCGTCCCAAATCTTACGAATATCACATAAAAATAACAACAGTACACCACAGCCAGGAGTGCAGCATGTAAAGAATGTGATTTGTATCGCTTTGGGACTCTGAGACCCTCTTTCAGTGTTTGCAGGCTAAAGCTAATAGCTAGGCTAACGTGGCTAGTCACCCTGAGGAGAAAACGGTGGGGGTCGCATCCCAAATCTCACGAATATCGCTTCACAATAACAACAATACACCACATTTATTTAGGGAGTACAGCATGTAAAGAATGAGATTTGTGTCGATTTGGGAGTCTTGAGATTTGGGACCTCTTTCTGTAAGTTTATTTACTCTTGATACTGACTCCTGCTATTTTTGATATCTATACTGTTAGTTCTGGTTATTTATCTGTTTATTTATCACATTCATGCTGCTAGATCTTAGTCATTTATTTATTTATTCATTCTATCTCCTTATACTCTGGTCTGTTTTGGTACCGAGGATACATTCTACACTTGAACACTTTATCTCCTGAAATATTGGTCTCCACTTGATATCACACTTCATTTGCTTTATATATTTAATTCTTAGAGTTACAAGAGATAAGCATCTACATGGCTGCAAATCTTATCTTATTCCTGTGTATTGCAATGACAATAAAGAAAGATTCTATTCTGTTCTGAGTTTGCAGGCTAAAGCTAACGGATAGGCTAACGTGGCTAACTTCCTAGATCCTAGTTTTTTTTTCTCAAACAGAACAAGAAATGTCAGAGGTTTGAAGAAGATCAGAAGGACCGTCTCCCCTTCTTGTTCAAATTTGAGCTACTTTGAGGTTACTCTGAGCTGAGACTGTAAATAGAATGTCAGTTTTTTTGGTTGTGTTATGCTAGTTAACAGAGCTCCACATTCTAGCATTTTTCTCAGCATTAACACGCCTGGTTTGATTCATTCTCACTTTTCGACCTTTCAAGGGAGAGAAATTGGATGTTAAAGCAGGAAAAACACAAATATATGGAGAGTTTTAGGAGCAGGACTGGGAAACACTGTTGAGAGTACTAATTATGTTAAGGGGTAGCTGATGGTTAGGGAGTTGCCCCTGTTATCAGAAGCTTGTGGGTTCAAATCCTGGGACTGCTAGTGGCACCACTGAGGTACCCTTGAGCAAGGTACCGTCCCCCCCCCACTTCTTCCCAGGCACCTCTCATTGGTGGCAGCCCCCTGCTTCACTTGGTGAATGAGTTAAATGCAGAGAAAGAATTTTGTGCTGTTCACACTGTGTGCTGTGGTGTGTTTACGTATGACAAATGATCACTTTACACTTAATTGGTGGCTAGAACTGGGCTAGGTTCTTGCATAGATGAGCACAGAACGTGTCAAGGAGCAGCTGAGGAACCTGACTGGCCCAGAAGCAAGTTTGAGGCAGAAATATTGGACAAGTATTCCCTAAGTATGATTTATTACAGGGTTGAGATGGCACAACATTGCTCTTCCTTTTCAACACCAATAGGCAGCTGGCAGCCTGGTAGTTAGGGAGTTGCTCCTGCGATCAGAAGGTTGTGGGTTCGAATCCCAGGACTGCTAGTAT
The DNA here is from genome assembly GCA_037974445.1 of Brycinus macrolepidotus. Taxonomy (NCBI): domain Eukaryota; kingdom Metazoa; phylum Chordata; class Actinopteri; order Characiformes; family Alestidae; genus Brycinus; species Brycinus macrolepidotus. The sequence goes on along the minus strand of JBBPCZ010072399.1, from coordinate 4,265 downwards.
TACCAACGAGGTACCCTTGAGCAAGGTACCGGCCCCACACACTGCTCCCCGGGCGCTGTGTTCCTGGCTGCCCACTGCTTCACTTGGTGAATGGGTTAAATACAGAGAAAGAAGTTCACTCTGTGTACTGTGTTCATGTATGACAAATGGTCTCTTTACACACTTTAAACCATAAGCATTGGTCAAAAAGCATTGCTCATTCTGGTCTAGCTTAAATGAGGGACTTCACTGAAGATGATCATCCAAACCTAGACTGTCATGCAGAAACTACTCAAACACCCCCCTTAAATTGTACACACAAAATACACATCTAACAGCACATCAAATTTAGGTAAATGTGTTCCAGGAATGTATTGGAGTCACCCTTTCTTTCTCCAATATTGGAGAATGGAACCAGACATCATGTCTCAAACGCAGATACGGCCATTTTATTCACTATCGACTCCCAGTGGAACCAATACCATTTCACGAAATACCTTTCTGTGAGAGAGATTTTAGAGGCAGCTGTCCGGTTCCATTCACCGCCACTGTGAACAGTTCTCTGTATGAATTGAATTTGTCTGAGTTACTGAATTATACACAAATCTAGAAAACATATATTTATATATGTGTGTGTGTGTGTGTCTATATATATATATATATATATATATATATATGGATGGATAGATAGATAGATATAGATATTATATATAGTATAAAATGTGTGTGTAGTATAAAACACTGAGCACAGCTGGAAGTCTTTGCTGTTTTTTTTTGGGGTGAATATTTTTTCTCAGCTGGACAATAAAACTGCAAGCATAAAATTAACAGCCTGAGTGTGTGGCCAGGGTGTAACTGTCTGAATTTGTGCGTTGTTTTTAGGTGTGTGTGTGTGTGACCTAGTCTCCCCCAGTGTGTGCCAAGTTATACATAATGCAAAACTCTGCTTATAACAGCAACCTGGTTTTCAACGCTATTTTATGAAGCAGCGACTGAAAATAGTTAGTGAAGCACTTCGTCAAGAATGCAGCTTTCCTAAATGATGTTGTGGACCACAGGGGTGGCATGTCCAGGCGTTAACATTTACCAAACTTTTACCAGAAGTGCACTATGAGAAACAGTTAAAAACACTGTAGGATAAAGTAGTCGAAAACGCCGTTGTCCCGCTCACGAGCGCGGCTATTCTAGTAATGCTGTCACCACTTCAGCGTTTTCATGGCTGTATGCCGCCGCTGGTTGCGTACCACTACGAGACCCGGAATGGCACTTTTTCCTCAACGACAGCACGTAAACACGGCATAAGAACCGTTCCACTGACCCGCTGCCGTTAATTACCTTCCCGAGTTTGTTCTTCCGAAGGGAATTCTCTTTCTGGCTACTCCTGGCAGCTGCTGGGGATGTCGGTATGTTGGCTTCGGGTTTCTGGGTCATGTGCATCTTTGAGTTTGTTTTCATGGATTTAGAGTTGGCCGGTGTGTCATCGTGATTGGAGTGAGGCCTGTTGGGCTCTCAAGCTGCTTACTGTTTTCACAGAGACAAGTTCAAGCCTGCAATAGTGCGTATTAAGTGTTGTGGTAAAAATCAGAAGGGATCGCGTGCAGTTGAAAAGGTCACATGCTGGTGCCGTTCAAGGTCAAAACCATTCACATGGATTATCGAATGACCAAGCTGTTCATGCTGCGCCCACAAGTATCTAAATACAGGTGTTGACGGACTGTACAGAATCCAGTTCAGCCTGATGAATGGATGTTGCAGATTATATTTATTGCATGATATTGAATTTCTGGTGTAAAATCCTGCTAAGCTTGACCGTTATTGAAGCTGTGGGAAATAATAGCAGCTTTGCTAGATTTAGCTTGGTTGAATGATCACAAATGTTATAGCATGCAAAAAGAAAATGATGCCTATATTTTGGCAAACTATCAGCTTGAATTTTATTTTTACGAGTGTTTTTCAGTCTTTATAGCTCTTCCAACCTAACAGGTGCTGTAAATGCATATGTGGGCGGAGCTTGTGTGGAACAGTTCCAGGGATTGGCATCTAGAGCAGGTGATCCATGATTTATCCTGTAAGACCATGCAAGTAAAGCAAAGTAAAGACATTTTATTGTTCATTGGTGGGCTTATTCTAAGACTGGAGTAATATAATATGAATCAGTTGTTCCCAAACGCTGCCATAATGTTCCATAACACCTTTGGTTATTTCACAAAGCAGAATTTCAGGTTTCGCTGAAGTAAGAGAAGGTGAAGACTGTCTAGTGAAAATGTTCCCCAGATGTCCTCTCCTTGGACTGGCTTTACTTTGAGAAATCCTGATTTGTAAAATACCCAGATCAGCTAGTTATCAAGCTCTTGATGACCTGTCAGAAATGTCTTAAAGGACGGAAAACTGGAATTAAGAGACGGTTCGAAGTATTTACAGATTTTCCTCTCAGCCCAAAGATGGTCAGTCTGCCAAGATGTAAGTGTTCTTAGTTTACTCTTTAGTTTTCAGTGAAAAAAGGAAAAGGTAAAATAAGTATCTTATCCAAAGTCTGTGTGTATATATTAGTCTCTTAGATCCATTAGAAGCTGTAAAGGTGAAACTGCACTTTTCTGGTTGGACCCAGGTGGGACCCTGGGGCGTTTCAACAAGACACACCAGTTTCGCCTACCCCTGAAACTATCAAATGTTTCGCACCCCACCTGTTATATAAGTACCCTTTATTCTCTTTATTGTGCCTTGTCAAGTTCAAGTTCAAGTAGGTTTTATTGTCATTTCTACCATATACACACAGTACATAGTAAAAACAAAACAACGTTCCTCCAGGACCATGGTGCAACACAAGAGCAGAACAGAACAGCACAGAACAGAACACAAGTGCAAACAGGACAAAGAGCAACAATACACCTAACAAGACAAGACAAGACAACGTTCAGTGCAATTGACAGTGGTTTCAGTGAGGATAAATACAGTATTTTGACCGGTACTTATTCTAGCAGCAGAGATTTGCAAAGATGCAGAACAGAGTTTACATGTACAAAAAAATACAGAACAGCAATAAATATGCTGTATGTGCAATTACTGGGAGGTTACTCAGTATGTAATCCTGTGTTAACAATAACTGTATTAACATTTCAGATGCGATAGCACTGGAAAGCGTACTTGGCTGCAAATAAAGATGAAATACAGACACATCATTTCAAGTGGTAGGCTCATGTATTAATAGTTAATGCATTAATATGTCTACTCATTATGAGAGATATAGTGTGTCTAGGCTCCAGTTAATAGCTTGTTTCTATGTTTTACAACCAATAAGAAAAAGGTTGGTACGAAGGGGACAGGTGGATGAGCTTTCATGCCTGCAGAGGAGTTGGCATTGGCCAACAATAGAGGGAGACCCATTATGGAGGGGGTAGAGGGAGGTGTCCAGTTGGACCCAGGTGGCACAGGAATGTCCATCCTTTATGTGCAGGGTATTATCACAATCACTTTGTACAGTGTGTAAATTTATGCAGTCATAACATCCCATTTCATATGTTGTGTGCAGTGGAGGGGGATAATATTGAGCTGCTCCAGCCACCTGCAGAGCCCAACATCTCCTGTGATCCTGAGGTACAGGTGAATGTGCAAATGACTGTTTAACTAAGTGTGAACCATGCTGATGTGACATGACAAATGTACTCCTTTTCAGGAGGATGTGGGTGATGAAACACTGACTGCTGATTCTCCTTTTTTGCCTATGTAGGCTGGAACAGACAGTGTGCACAGCCTGTACAAGAGCATGCTCGAGCTTGACTGTGCTAAAAACAAAACTTGAAACAAAAAAACTAAAGCTTGAAATTGAGAAGCTCCAGCATGAAAAGAAGGTATTGCCATACGTTCACCAGTCTGTCAATATATGTGTGCCATCACTGAATTTTCACTTTCCATTTGTAGGAAAGGGAGCAAATAAACAAATAAAGACATGGCAAAGCTTCAATGTGTTCATAGTCTGTATCTTTTTTTTTTAATATGTGAAAAACTGCTGTGTGATGGCCTCTCTCACATCACGCCCTGTGGGGTGGTCAAGGGTCAACAATATCGGGGGGGAACAGGCATCAGGACTGGGGTTTTTTCCCTTCTGATGGTGGCGATATTGTGTAAAACCACACATGCTGACACCACCTGACAGGCCCTCTCTGGCTTCACATGCAGCCCCTTCTGGCAAGCAAAACGTGCCTTCAAGAGTCCAAAAGTCATTTCAGTCCTGCCCCTCGTGTTGGCATGAGCTGGTGATCACATGTCATCTAAGGATTGAAAGTCAT
>JBBPCZ010072379.1:0-11968 GCA_037974445.1 Brycinus macrolepidotus | reverse complement strand
AGCATCCTTCTCCCAACACACTCAGAGTCTCTCCTCAGCATCCTTCTCCCAACACACTCAGAGTCTCTCTTCAGCACACGTCCAAACCACCGGAGTCTTGGCTCTCTGACTTTTCCTCCAAAAGGTCCAACTCCAGCTGTCCCTCTAACCACCCCTGACAACATATGGTAAATAATTTTATTTCATAATTACATAACAAGTATGGCTTTCTAATAGAAATGGTCAGTTTATTAAAAAAAAAAGCTGGCAACTGGTCAAAATATGAAACGACTGACCACATAATGACCATCCAGCAGTGGGTAATAGTGGAAATAGAGCTGATTCCAGAATCTATGAGGAAGGCAGTGAGTGCAGATGTAAGGTAGGTGTATGTATAAACCTATATGTTTAAAAGTGTTTATATAATATGTAAAATGAACATTTCTCCGCACTTTACCATCAGAACTCTGATTTCAGTAAATATAAATGTGTAAAACAATCTAGAACTGGTGTTTGTTCTCCTACACGCTCGCCGTTTGCTGCTCTTTCTCTCGGCGCGCTGCCGCTCGGCCGCTCTCCGGACCCCCTCCCTCTGAGGGCTTTCCCCACCCACTTGTGGGCGGAGACTATCCTGAAAGTTCTCCCGGGTTCTAAGATCTTGTGTTTTTTCGTTTGTTTCTAAGACCTAAAATAAAAGACATTTGAGCATTTTTGTCCTTTATGGGAATTTGAATATGATGCTGTTTTTAAAAGCAGTTATTATTATTATTACATGTTTTTTAAAATTACAATAACTTTGGTTCTACGTGACACAGGAACACGAAACAAACAAAGCTCAGCGTGACGTCTGACACTTCGAGCACCAACACAAACCGGGGGAACTTCCATATAAGGAGCTGTTTAGCCGTATGAGGACAATTTACCATGTGTTGCGCAAGGGTTAACACACTTATTCTAAACAAACAAATTAGTTCATGTTTCTCAAAGTTTAATAACCTTGTCTATGAGAAATATGTTTTGTTGTTTGTTTTGTAGGTGGACTGTACACCATGACTGTAAATCGTTCTGGATTAGAGCATCTGCCAAATGCCATTAATGTAAATGTAAACAAGTTTATTAACAGGTTAAAGCATTTTGCATATATAACATAGCGTATATTGTACAGATTTTTTTTTTAGAGTTTTTATTTGACTTTTATTTGACCTTTATTTTAACTGTATATTTTATGTTGTTCTGGTCTTTGTGTCTCTGTGTGTCTGTGCAGTTAAAACATGCGCAGTTTTCTGATTCTGATACTGATTCATTCCGAATCTGGGCCTGTGTGAACACATGATGTGTGTGTGTGTGTGTGTGTGTGTGTGTGTGTGTGTGTGCGTGCAGTGGTTTGTAGTGGTACATGAAACCACGAGTGTGGTGGTTTTCTTTGCTTCTTCCCCTTTTCTCTCACAGTTTCGTTTCTGTCCACTGGAATGTGAGAAAAATATCCTGTATTACAGTTGCCAGTTTATTAGGTACAGCTTAAACCTTGAATGCCCATTTTAATGGAAACACCAACCCATTCAGAGGAACTGAAATTTCAGAATAAGACGCTTCTCTCTCCAGCCTGTGTCTCCTAAACAGAACTGAGCTCAGTTTAACATCAGTATGACATTCTGACCATTTTCTCCCACTTCTTAAATTCAACTCCTTAGAAAGAGCTTCCTCTAATCTCGGCCCGATCCCAGTTTAAGATCTTAATATGAAATTTCTTTTCTCTCACTTCTCTGATCTTTATTCGTCTCAGATCATCAGATCTTCAGATCAACCAGAAGATCCAAAAGAAAACTTGGTCGTCTTATAAATGAGTCTGTACAACATCTGAAATTTGTCTTAATGATCAAATTCAAGTCTCAACAACCAAAGTCAGACAGTTTTTAGATCCATGAGGTTGTTAAAGAGAAGAAACTTAGAAGTCGATGAGAACAGCAGAAGAACTTCAGTCTTAAGTTGAGGGTTTAGACTTCAGACTTCAATAATCTCTGAATAAGAAGAAGATTTATTTCTTCTAAGACAAAGTAAAGACTGCTGTGAGCAGTAAAATCTTCCTTTGGTCAGGTACGAGCATTATTTGGGTGGTGGACCACAGTAGGAGGATTGTAGTGTGTGTGGGTGTGTGTGTGTGCGTGGTGGTCCTAGTGTGTCAGGGACTCTGGGGTTGAGGGTGGTCCACCATCCAGCTATATCTCTGAGGTCAGAAAGTGACCATTAGCTAGAGGGTGGCTAACTTCTTCAGCCTCTGTATGCCAGCAAGGGAGGTGTTTCCAATAAAGTGGCCAGACCACACAGTGTGTGATTGATACACTCGTATCAGCGCCACACACACTACCATTTGGTCATCAGTGGTCCTATAGGGGTCTCCTTCTGTAGGAGGGGGCTGTTAAACTGTGTGCCAACAGATAGTATGTGTTTCCAATAAAGTGGCCAGTCCACACAGTGTGTGTTTGATACGCTCGTACCAGTGCCACACACACTACCATTTGGCCATGAATGGTTCTATAGGGGTCCCCTTCTATAGGAGGGGGCTGTTAAACTGGATACCAACGGAAAGTAGGTGTTTCCAATAAAGTGGACAGTCTACATAATCAGAATCAGAACACTTAATTGATCCCAGAGGGAACTGCGTAATTGTGTGTATCACACACTACCATGTGGTCATCAGTAGTCCTATAGGGGTCAGCTTCTATAGAAAGGGGTCACTGGATGGTCAGATAGTAGGTGTTTCCGATAAAGTGGTCAGTCTACACAATGTGTGTCTGATATACTTGTACCAGGTCCACACACACTACCCTGTGGTCATCAGTGGTCCTATATGGGGCCCGTTCTGTAGGAGGGGACTGTTAAACTGATAGTAGGTGTTTCCAATAAAGTGGATACACCTACTATCTGTACGGTGTATCAGAATCAGAAAACTTTGCTACACACACACTACCCTGTGGTCATCAGTGGTCCTATAGGGGCCAGCTTCTTTACGAGGGGGTCACTGAATGGTCAGATAGTAGGTGTTTCCAATAAAGTGTCCAGTCTGTACAGTGTATCAGAATCAGAAAACGCACATTAAACACACACTACCATGTGGTCATCAGTAGTCCTATAGGGGTCAACTTCTACAGGAGGGGGTCACCGGATGGTCAGAAAGTGGGTGTTTCCAATAAAGTGGCCAGTGAGTGTGGGACAGAGGTAAACTGGCAATTCTCGGGGCGTCTGTGGAACAAACTAACAACATGACACATCTTCATTGGGGTGATAAAGCATAACACATTCCTCCTTCCTCCTCAGCGCTAACGAGAAGCTGACCGCAGGGCCTTCGCTGGAAGTCTGGCACCAGAGGACGGAGGGCATTTACTGCAACCACATGTTCCTGGGATGGTAGAGGGAGGGGGGCAGCGAGGGGGGGCACTTCAAAAAGAATCCGAGATAAGTCATTGTTTGAGTAAATACATGCTGGTTCGTCCAGGCACACCCTTCCGCTCCTTTTATCGCCCCCCACAACCCCGCAGCCCCCCACCTATCGCAACCGCCTCTCACTTTCTCTGTTCATTTCCTTCCTTGTGCTGCTCTTTATTTGAGAAGATAGGAGGGGTGTGCTATCATGTGCTATTTAGAAACCTTTAACCCTTGTTTGACCCTTTGCAGTACATCCCGCCATGAAAAAGCTGAGGTTTTGGATTTTACTTGGTCCACATTCTCAACTCTACATCAGTTTATGCGCTTTTGTGCTGATCTAATACATTTTATTTGCGTATATTTTCTCTCATTCTGTTTGAAGGGGATGAAAACTTGTTGCCAAATGAGCAGTGCAAACTCAAACCTGCCCATATAGAATATAAATCACATCTAAATGACATGTATGTTAAACGGTGTAATTAACTATGTAATTATGCAATTATACATTTAAACAGTGGCCTTTAGCAAAATAGCTCTAGACTTCTAAGAGTTAATTCGTCGGTATGAGTGTGTTGTGGGTGACTGTGATTACGCTAATGACTCTGCATCTATTCAAGTAAAATTCCACCAGTTTCTGCAAGATGTCTGCATAATTCAGTGTAAACAAAGTTGTTCAGAATGTGTTTGTAGAGACTCTGATCTCTTTACAGTGGTGGTGAATGGAACCAGACGTCTCCAAAACGAATCTAGCCGTTTTATCCACTATCGACCCCCAGTGAAGCTCCACGTGTCTCTGAGTGTTTATACGGGTGTTGATGAGGGTAAAATAGTGGAGATTCCGACCTAAATCACTTTTCTTTGTGGACTATTTGGCCTTTCAATGCCCTGCATGTCTCCCTCCACCATGAATGGATTTAGTTTTAGGACCAAAAGCTTCTCAAAACTCGTCAGGCGGCGCAACCATAATCATTTTGTGAGGGAGTTTTTAGAGGCAGACGTCTGATTCCAGTCACCACCATTGTGAACGGTTCTGACTCAGGATGAGTTATCCAGAACGGAGCATTTCACACCGAACCCAATCGGAACCCTCTGTTTATGTCTTAAACACTTTGTTATGCAGTAATTATGAAACACCAGTGGAGTTCTCCTTTAAGTTGCTCCTTTAGAGTCTTATAGGAGGTGAAAGTTGTGTGTGTGTGTGTGTGTCTGTGTGTGTGTGTGTGTGTGTGGGTTGGGGGGATGGAAATCTAATGTAGTGGAAAAAACTACAGAATGCATAACTGACTGAATACACACACACACACACACACATATATGTATATATATATATATATATTCCAAATGACAGACTGGCAGAAGGAGAGAGAGACAGAGCGAGAGAGGGAGTGTTTATAGTTTCTCGAGCGTCTGTTTACATTTCTCATGGAGCTGTTTAAGACGTAGCGCAGGGTATTTACCCTCGCTGGATGTTCTGAAATCCCCTAAGTCCCCTAACTCATAGTGTCCAGTTGGGTTTACACACTGATTAAGCCATCCTGACAAATGGGCATCGCTTCGAGTGGCAGATTCAGAAGATAGACGAGCGATTAAGACACAGGCAAACAGAAGCTGCTCCTTCAGTGTAATTTATTTTAATTTAGGAGCCACTACCTTTTATTCCAAGTGTTTCTGGAACCAGCACTATTTGCCACTATTACCCACTAGTGGATGGTCTAATCCTAGACAGTCATTTCTTATTTTCACCAGTTTTCACCTTTTTTAATAAACTGACGATTTCTTTGTAACTATTTAATGAAATTATTTACCATATCTGTGATTGTGGTTCTTCTGCAGTCTGAAAAACGCTTTGCTTGATTCAAGTATGTCACAAAAATGTGTGTTTATACATGTCCTGTGAATTACTGCCTTGTTTGGCCACTAGAGGCGCTGTGTGTGCTTTCTGTGATGCTTTGGGTTAGCCTTTAGCTTAGCAGTTCAACACAAACCTTCCTCTTCTAAAAATCACTGAACATCAACTGTGTTGATGTGACATATTTTTTATGTTCTGTGTGAGTGGAACAACCCGCCCTGTGATTGGTGGGGGGACCGCTGACTTCAAAAGGAGAGAATTTTGGCGAAATATAGTACTGTGCAAAAGTCTTGAGCCCCCCCCTCATTTCTTTATATTTTGTAGGAAAATGAGACGGCAGGTCTCAACGATTTACTGCAACATGTATATACAGAATAAACACAAAGAGTGTTTGTTTAATTCTAAACAGCTTTAAAGTCAGTGTTTGGTCTGAGCTCCGATATGACCACCGTTCACAGCCTGAACTCTCTTAGACAAGCTTTCCTGTCATTTCTTTAAGTGTCTTCAGGAAGAGTTCTCCAGGCTTCTTGAAGGACATTCCAAAGCTCTTCTTTGGTCATCTGCAGCCTTTTGTTCTGTTCTCTGTCCAGAGGATCCCACACTGCTTCAGTAATGTTGAGATCTGGGCTTTGAAGAGGCCGATCCATGAGTGATAGTGTTCCATCATGTTTTTTCCCATCGGGGTGCTCTGACTTTATTGACAGTGTGTTTGGGGCGGTATCATTGTGATCAGATGGTGTTGCAAGGTGGCTTAAGTCTTTTGCACAGTATATAAAATATAATATACCTTCACAGCGAGGTTGAGTGTGCAATAGATAAAATAATTCTGGCTTCAGTCATGCCATTAGTTAAGAAAAGGTGGTTTGAATCAGAGCTACAAGACAAGAAGAACAGCATTATGGAGGGAAAACCATGACCGGTTCATTATTTCTCATGTGAAACGAGTCTCCAGCGAAATGACATAAGCGTCCCTGTAAAACTTCACTTAATGACTGTTTTTTCCTCCAGCAAAACCAAAAAAAGCTCCCCAAGCTCCTTCACCTTTGCCTCGTCAACTCCCCTCCCCGGATGAGCGAATGGTCCAGTGGGGACACTTGGGATGGCTCCACAGCTCAAACCCATGAGTCCATGTAACGTCTCGTAACCACTGTGTAAAGTGGCCATTTCTCATGCATGAACACAGCACAGCACAGCACGTAGTGTGAACAGTGTGAAATTGTTCTCTGCATTTATCCCATTCTTCCGAGTGAAGCAGCCGGCAGCCAGGAACGCAACACGTGGAGAACAGTGTGTGGGGAGCAGTGTATTGGGAACAGTGTGTGGGGAGCAGTGTGTGGGGAGCAGTGTGTGCAGGAGCATTGTGTGGGGAGTAGTTTGTGTTGGGAGCAGTGTGTGGGGAGCAGTGTGTGGGGAGGAGTGTGTGCAGGAGCAGTGTGTGGGGAGTAGTTTGTGTTGGGAGCAGTGTGTGGGGAGCAGTGTGTGGGGAGCAGTGTGTGGGGGAGCAGTGTGTGGGGAGCAGTTTGTGTTGGGAGCAGTGTGTGGGGAGGAGTGTGTGCGGGAGCAGTGTGTGGGGATTTGTTTGTGTTGGGAGCAGTGTGTGGGGAGCAGTGTGTGGGGGAGCAGTGTGTGTAGGGAGTAGTGTGTGGGGAGTAGTGTGTGGAGATGATATCTCGCTCAAGGGTATATCAGTGGTGCCATTGGCAGCCCTGGGATTCAAACCCATGGCCTTCTGGTTCTAACCATCAGGCCACCAGCTGCCCCTTCTGCTCCTCTTGTAGCTCAGCAACAAGTCCCTCAGCATCCTCTAAACTAAACCACCTTTTTTAACTCCTGGCATGACTGGAGTTCACCTGAAGCCAGAGTTAAATCATCTATCGCACACTCAGCCTTGTAAAGGTACATTATCTCTTACTTACACAGTACTGTGCAAAAGTCTTGAGCCACCCCTCAGTACCATCTGGAAAGTATCTGACTGGCAACGGCTTCATTTTTCAGCATCACGATAATTAGTGCAAACACACTGACAATGCAGTCAAAGCACCTTGATAGAAAAAAAACAAGATGGAACACTATCAGTCATGAATCAGCCTCCCCAGAGCCCTTTGAAAACACCTCTACTGAGTGTGCCATGTAGTTCGGAATGTAACGAGTGCAGGGGGATACGTGTACTTTATTGGATTAAGCCGGCGCGGCCCCCTCCAGGTCCACTGGCACCACGGCCTCATTAAAGCAGATTAAGAAAATGACTGGATAAATGCATAATTGACGTAAATACTGAGTGGAGGAGAAAGTAGGACACTTCTCGAAAGAACAGCATGAGCGCGAGCGGGAAAGAAGGCATGATTTGGGATTTGGGGTTTTAAACAGCTTGTCAGACTCACCTCCTGGCTCGCGAGGTTATCGGGAACTCACGAGGAGTTAAAAAAAATATCAACTGGCCTGAGTGATCTTTGCTCCTCTTTCTTCTGCTCTCCATCCTCCACGCCTCCTCTGCTTGCTTCCCGTCGCTCCCCCTTGCAGGCTTCAGGGGTCGTTCTTCTGCTCGTCACACTATCAGCGTTGGCTCAGACACCTCCCTTCATGCACTCCCTCTGTTCTAATTCTGTCTCCCGCACTCCCACTCACATCGTTTGTCCACCTTTTCCTCAAATGTTGACCTTTCTCACGATTCATGGCTTTATTTTCCTCTCATTGTCTTATTTTGTGGAGCCAGAGCCAGTTTCATCCCATTCAGGTAAGCCAGAAATAGAAATTTCCCTCAGTTTTGGAGGTCCCTCAGCTGAGCTGGTCATGATTCTGGTCTTCAGTAGCACTGGTGGGATGTATTTGTACAAGGGAAGTGTGTAAACGTCCCACAAAAGTGGAACTAAACTGGATTTTCGTCTTTGCAGGTGAGGGAGTAAGTCAGCCAGTTTGTGAAAGTGCTTTATTGAGCTTAAATTGTTTTCTTATGACATGATTTTCGTCCTGAGGAAAGCTGCAGCCAAGCTATCTGTTTTATCTCGTCTTTGTGGAGAGGTATGAATTGTTTTCACCCTTCCTGCCTTCACCCCTCATTGCCCACTAGCAGCTCAACACAGAGATTTTTCACTGATTTTTTTGTCATTGTTTGTCATTCTAAGTCCCTACACACTACAAGAATGGCCCTGAATGAAACACCACATGCTTTCAGATGGCTAGACATAGGTCATCACAGACTCAGGCTCAGTCTTATAAAACGAAGAGTTCTACATTAAATACTGAATATTTAAATGAACTCTCTCTGGGTGGGTAGGGTGGTCCTCCCTCTCCCCAATCACTCAGTATAACTGTCCTCTCTCTCTCTGGGTGGGTAGGGTGGTCTCCCCCCCCCCAGTGTATTTGATAGTTAAAGTCAAATTTACTCAGGATCTCCAGTGGGCCAATCAACCAAGTGTTACCATGAATTCACACACCTTGGCATTGACTTCACTATTCATTTACATGTTTCAAGCAGTTAAGATTTCAGGACAAAATGTGTTTAAAATAACATTTTATTAAATTGCTAATTGCTATATACATCAACAGCAACCAGCACAATGCACTTTACAGTACATAGTCTATTCTGTCACATTTGCACACTTCAGATCTTATTTGTTTACACTTTGAATATATTTTTTCTCATATTTTTTATTGCTCAGTTCTAGCTTTGAATTTTCTCTTTAATTTTCTCACAGGCGTTTCAGGGCTCATTTCACTACATGTTGAATAACTGTGTATGTGACAAATAAAGAATCTTGAACTTTTATGACGTACAGGCATCCCATTCTTTAAGCTCATCAGTGATGCTCCCATTTATACAAATCTATCGTCCAACATCGCCCAGCCATCCTCTCGCCGCTTCTCGTTTCTCTGTAGCCCAGACGCCTTTGATGTGTGTTGGGCAAAAGAACAAGGGACGGGATACACACCCCAAACAGAAGACGAGAAATTGCCCGGTGTCTGCTCCGGCTGGGGGGGAGGGGGAGGGCACAATAACAGGGAAAGGTTAAATTAGGCAATATGAAAAGGACAGTGGAGCAAAACTATGGTAGGATCTAAAATAATAGCCCTTTTTTGATGGATGTCTTGACGATGAGCGGCCTTTTGGCCTTTCTAACTACCGCTTTGACGTTAGGCCTGGACCACATCTGTACACATCTGCCCCACCCGGCCGCCTCTCCCTCACCTTCAGTGCTGCCACTGTAAACAGGGCTGTTTGTTTGTCCTCTGGATAGCCTGTTTCTGTGTCTCCAGCGCTGGCAAATGCGTTGGCTCGGTGTCTCAGAGGTCGCTGAGGCAGAACCCAAGCTTGTGGTCGACTCTCGGTAGCCGCCGTGTGTGTGTGGTGGGGAATTTGGGTGTTTTCTCGCCCGGTTTATTTGTTTATGGGCGATGAGCGGCGGTGGAGGTGCATATGGTCTGCTTAACCCACAGCTAGAACCCACACAATGACTGACTCAGGCTGTAGGCCATGCTGGGCCCAGACTTCAGTCAGACCGAAGCCATGAGGAAATGAGCCGCTGCAGGGATTTTACAGACGTGTTATTAGCGAGCGGGATGGCTGCGGCTCATGACACAGATGAGACGAGGAAAGGTTTTTTTAACTGGGAACACCCACACACGGCATTCTCCTCGTCAAAACAGTCCTCGCACAATGACCCTTCTGTCCCCGGTGACGCCACAACTCACACGGAGAACGGCGACTCCAAATGACCGGCAGGGAGGATATTAGTGCGGAGGTGTGCTTTCCGTTCCTGTTTCTCACCCTCATGGAACTTCCTGTTGTCTCAGGTTAGCTAAGAGGTCTTAGTTGGTCTTAAAGTCTTATGGGGAATTCCACAGAATCTTCCCCATTTCTGCACAACTGAGTCGTTCAGAGTGGGTTCGGTGTGAAATTGTAGAGACTTACAGTGGTGGTGAAGAGAACCAGACAACTCCAACTCAAATACACCCAAATACAGATCCCCAGTGAAGCGTCACACGTCTCTGAGTGTTTATATGATGGTTAAAATAGTAAATCTAAACAATATAACCTATTCGGCCTCACAGCACCCTGCATGTATCCCTCCACCAAGAATGAGTTTTGGTGCCAAAGACTTCTCAGAACTCTGGTAGAACAACATCTCAAGCATCAGGCGGCGCAACCATAACCATTTCATGGAATAACTTTCTGTGAGGGAGCTTTTAGAGGGAGACGTCTGGTTCCATTCACCCCCACTGTGAACAGTTCTGACTCGGTGAGTGTCTCTAGACTAGAGCGTCACACACCAAACCCACTCTGAACCTCTCTGTTTACATTTTAACCTCTTAATTATGGGGGAATTTTTCATGAATGCCTCTAAAAAGAAAGTTTCTGTCTAAAGTGTAGTAACCCAGACTTCTGCCTCTAAAGGCTCTCTCACAGATAGTTATTCCATGATACATTTATGGTTTATGAAATGTTTACGTTGTTCTACTAGAGTTATGAAACATTTCTGATACTAAAACGAAACCCATTTGTGGTGGAGGGATACGTATGGGGTGTTATAAGGCAGAGTAATCCCTAACATTATTTTGTTGTGGCCTGTTTAAAAGTTATGGCACCGTTTATATTGTATGTTTTATTTTTTGACAGGTTTAAGTGTGTTCCCAGGAGAGAATAAGTACTTATTTATGCAAAACATGTCATTTAGTGACGTGTGCAAACTTTCACAAAAAACTATAGGTGCCCATTTATAATAACAGTGTGTCTTGCATGTGTAATAGGAATTTGTTGAGACCGGGCATCACAACCCTGGTTGTGTTAAACCATTCTTTATGTCTCAACAATTGAATTATGCAGAATAAAAAAAACCAGAGGAATTCCCCTTTAACAGTCAAAAGAGAAACCACACATGATTAAAGGGTGCCGTCTATTTGTGTATATGGGAGGACAGCGATGGAATTATTGTCAAACTAGTTCTTCTAGAAAAATGGCTTATTACTCTTCCCTGATCTCACTTCCTCCTGCATGGGTGGCCTAAAAGAAGGGGCTCATGGCCTGAATGTCTGGAAGAAGGCTGGGAAACTTTGAGCTCTTTGTCAACATAGCTGGACTATCAGTGCGTCTGAGAAGGGTGAGACAGTTCATCACTCGCTGACTCATCAGGTTTTCAACCTCACGTTATCTGTGCTCTGCGAACGGCACATATATTTGTGGTGTTAGGATAGTAAAAGCAAACTAACGCGAGACAGATGGGGAAGATCATGTTCGAGTTTATGCCCCGAATTCACTGCCTCCCCTTCCAGACCCCCTTTCCAGACCCCCAGTCCGTGGAGGTATCGTTACATAAACTGTGATGCAGGCGAAACATTCTCGACTGAAGAGCTCACGAGAAGGCCGAAGCGGCCTCCAGTAATGTGCTGATGAGTCCTTGTGTTGCTCATGGGAAGACCTCCGAGGGTCTTCAGCGGAGTTTATGGATGTTCCGAGCCATTCCATGGCTGTGCGCTGGCCAATAGTGAGGAGTCCAGTCCAGAGAGGTAGTGGAGTGTAGCTTCAGGGCTCCTTCGTTCTGCTGAAGCATTGACTGACTGGCTTGAATTATGCGCCAACCAAAGGTCTGGGTCTACTTAGTTCTCCCTTTCTAGGCCTTCCTACGAGTGTGTGTGTGTCTGTGTGTCTGTGTGTGTGTGTGTGTGTGTGAGTGTGTGTGTGTGTGTGTGTGTGTGTGTGTGTGTGTGTGTGTGTGTGTGTGT
>JBBPCZ010072368.1:0-11968 GCA_037974445.1 Brycinus macrolepidotus | reverse complement strand
CTCTCTCTCTCTCTCTCTCTCTCTCTCTGTCTCTCTCTCTCTCTCTCTCTCTCTCTCTCTCTCTCTCTCTCTCTCTCCCCTCCTGTCTTCCTCCCCATCTGTCTGTCTTTGTCCTGACTAGATTGGTGTGTCGTGCAGCCAGATGAATGTCAGCTGGTATGTTGTGGATCTCAACCGAGTGAAGAAATCAGGATCTGTAATCCAAGGACTGATTCAGGATGATAAGCCACTTGCAGCACCCACTTCGAAAGGAGCAACACTACGCCGTAATTATGAGAGACCCACCACGTCCTGCAACACACAGAAGTGCGTCTCAAAACGGTCTTGGCCACAGATGCATGCACATCAGTAAAGGTTTATCCAAAGCCGTAGATCATAGGTATTTATTGATTAACGTTTTCTGAAGACAGTATGCAGCTTGCAAAGTATGAAAAGATCTATATAGAGATATATACACCCACTGAGAAACCATTACATTACTTTCACTTACCTCATATCTACACTCCCATTCTTAACAGCTTCACTTACTATATAGGTTCATTTCATAGGTCACAATTTCAGACTATAGTACATCCGTTTATTTGCATAATGTGCGTGCGTGCGTGCGTGCGTGTGTGCGTGTGTGCGTGTGTGCGTGTGTGCTACACAGGCTGTAATTGCTTTCCAGTTTATTTAACCTGTTGGTCCACCTTGTAAATGAAAAGTTGATTGTCATTCATTATAATTCATGTAATGCTGCACAGCCTGTTTTAGTCATCCTCTCGTCCATCATCAGTGGTCTGCCATAGAAGATACAAGAGTCCAACAGTGACACTAAGGCAGGGGTCACCAACATGGTGCCCCCAAGGACCACATGAGTAGCCCGCGGACCTGTTCTAAAAATAGCTCACCAGTGAGCAGCGTCTAACATTTAGTTTTATCCTGTTGCTATTCTTCTTTAATCACATTTGCGTCTGTATAGATTTGAAAATGACAATATCTGAAAAAAGCATTTAAAACATGTTTATTATACATGAAGTTTAGATAAGTTTAGGTAAACTCTGTTCTAGTGTATCAAACTGGTAGCCCTTCGTATGACTCAGTACCCGTGAAGTAGCTCTCAGTTCCAAAAAGGTTGGTGACCCCTGCACTAAGGTGTTTAAAAGCAGCTCTCGCAGCATTGAATGTGACCCATTCTGTGCATCGCGCACACACACATACACACACACACACACACACATATTAATATAATTATGTATATTTGTATGTTTATCTTTGTGTCACTACTGCAACTGAAAATAATCAGCTACCCAAATAATACCCACTTACTGGTGGGCCTTTTGGGGGTTTTGGCCATTGAGACGTATAGACTTCAGCCATACCCATAAAAACCACCTGCCTAATATTGTGCAGGTGCCCCTCATAACGCCAAAACAGCTCTGACCTGACTCCACAAGACCTCTGAAGGTGTGCTGTGGTATCTGGCACCAAGATGTTCAGATCCTTTGAGTCCTCCAAGTCGCAACCTGAAGCTTCCATGGATCGTACTTGTCCAGCACATCCCACAGATATATTTTTGCAGTGTGGCAGGGCACATTATCCTACTGGAAGACGACACTGCCATTAGGGAATACTGTTGACATGCTGTAGTTGGTCTGTAAAAATGTTTAGGTAGGTGGTATGGATAATGGAGTCTTTCCCAGCAGTCTTGCCTAGTTCCCACAGGGTATCCTGGTGCTAACTTTTACCCTGGTAGTCAGTGCACACAGCAGTCCCATTAAGGTAAAAATAAATATGGTTTATCTGACCAGGCCATCTTCTGTTGCTGTGTCAACTAGTTAGGCACTTTCAGCGGCGGACATGGGCACTCTGGCTGGTTTGCGGCTATGCAGCCCCATATGCATCAGGCTGTATTGTGTTGTGTTCTGACACCTTCCCTATCGCAGCCAGTATTCACTTTTTCAGCAGTTTGTGCTAAAGCAGCTCTTCTGTAGGATCAGATCTGACAAACTAGCCTTCACTTCCCGCGTCAGTGATCCGTTTCATCGCCCTGTTTCTGTTTTGGAAGATACTAACCACAGTATACTGTGAACATCGCACAAAGCCTGCTGCTGTGGAGACGCTCTGACCCAGTCACCATGTCAGCACAACCCTTGTCAAAGTCACAAACATCCTTCATATACTTCACCATTTTTCCTTTTCATGTCAGCTTGAAGAACTGACTTTTCAGTTGGTGCCAAAATATATCCTACCTAATGAATGTTGTGACTGATCGTTGAATTTGTCTTAATATACAGGATAAGCAGTCGCTCTGTTCTTTGGATGGACACAACACGAAAGGCACAAAATAGAGGCCGAAAAGTTCTTGACTCTATTCAGCACTGTGCGGATTGCAAGCTCACTATCAAGGAAGGAAGTAAACATGTGCACAGTGCTTTTTTTACAATGGATATTGTAACAAAGTAGCTTCCAGAAATTTGGGTCCAAGGCCCCAGTGATCTAGCCAGGGACAACAGCGGTCAGGAAAAACACAAGGACCTTTAAAAAAAAAAAAAAAGTAGATCTGGGTCATTGAGATAAATATATTCTGTATGCCCTATTCTGAATTCTGTAATTTAGATGTGTGCAGTGGAGTGATTAGACTCGAATAGTTGATTGTTACAAACTTATTTCCTCTCTTTGTTTACATGTGAACTTTCCACATGTACGTTCCAGACTCTTGTATTTTTATGAGGCACTCTTTTAGTCATATTCTGATGTTTTAACTGTTTTTTTGTGTCTGCATGTGTGTAGAATGAAGCAGAATTCAGATGCAGACAGGTGCAGTCCAGAGAGGGAGAGGCGAAGTCCAAGCAGTGAGGATGATCATGATGACAAGGAGAGCAGCGCAGAAATCACAAACCCAGATGATTACAAAGAGATCTTTCAACCTCGCAAAGTCATCTGTGAGACTTCCATGCATTTATTTTGATTAACACTGAACATCTGTTTTGTAATTTTCATTTTGGGCTGCTTTGATCTGACTTACTGTCCCTCTACCCGTCTCTCTTGCTCTGTCTAGTACGCACACCTCCCAAAGGAGGTGAACCCTTCCCTGCACCTCCTGAGGATGGTGGGTGTGTTTTTTTTACACTTACGTATAATGAAGTGAATTCTAGTTTGCACAGTGTATTACTGATGATAAAAAAAAAAAGCTGTAGTGAATTTCTGTGTCTTGTAGAGTGCTTTCCTGTGAATCCCTGTTCAACTACAGAGGTGATTACTCCAGTGCCTGACAAAGTATGTGCCTTCATTTTCCATATACGTCTCGTGTGTAAAAATATACCTGGTTTGTGCTTTGTTTCATGTTGGTCATTAATTGTTTTGATTGTATTTTTGTGCACAGCTAAAAGCTCCAAATGCGACCTCCACTCCTGTTCTGAGAGTGGAGCCCACGGTAGTGACCTCTGCCCCACAGCGCCCTGTTTCTGTGGTAACTGCATCTCTTGTGCCGCCCGCGAGGCGTAATGTCACTACATCCAAACTCAAACCCGGTCCAGCCGTCATCCCCTCCACACGCAATGAGCCTGTTGGTCTTAATATAGGAGATTTCTTACCAGTAAGTGCAGTGTTCAGTTTAATGTGTTGTGTTTTGCACAGAAAGTATTGCTCTGTGGTTTGTTAATCATACACTGGCCTTTGTGTGTGCCTGTACGACTTTGTGTGTGCGGTAGCTTGCGCGAAGTGGAAAGGCCAGTGTCACATCAGATGAGGAAGCACTGGCTCAGATCAGAAAAGGTCATGAAACCATGTGCGTGATGCTGACCAGCCGAAACAAAAACCTCGACGTGGTGCGGACTGTCTGGAGTGGTGGTGATATCAAGGTAAGGGTCCAAAACCACTGAACAGCAAGGCTGATATAAGTACAAGGGAAAAGATGTGCTAGTAGCATTGCCCTCATGCACTTCTCCAAATTGCAGACATCGCTTGACTCTGCGGTTTCCATGAATGATCTGTCCATTGTGGTGGACATCCTCAATATCGTGAACCTCAAACCGTAAGTATACGTGCCTACGTCCGCAGAAACTCTGCGTGAGATAATGCAGTCCTAAATAGAACAAAGTTATTCAAGTAACGACTAAGTACAGAAAGTATTATGTTAAAAACTAGTCAACTGGTACATGGATACTTTTAGATCACTTTGGAAACTGGACACCTGCACCTCCATCTTGCCTCAGATTGAAGAGCTGCTGCAGAGTAAATACGAGAGGTGAGTGACAAGAAACATTAATACTACTTGAAGTATTAAACGCTAGTAGTAAACACTTGGATTGAGCAGGCCCACGGATGTTGTGGTTTTGGGTCTGCTCTCCAGCACATTGAGAGCATTTTTAAATGAAAGAAACATGAGTCAAAACATGAAAAAACATTCAAATTACTCATGGACTGTAGTGGAGGTGTAGTGATCTCTCTCTCTCTCTCTCTCCTGCTTCCCTCTCTCCCAAGTTATGTACAAACCGGATATATGTCTCTGAAGCTGATCCTGAAGCGCTTTTGGCCGCTGATCTCAGACACACTGACTGCTCCTCCATCCGTTGGAGTGGACATTACTCGGGAGGAGAGGTGAATGTAGCTTTCATACACTGGTGTGGTGTGACGGTGTCCTTGTTAGCATTCAGTATTATTTTTCATCTCAGTGAAAAATTTAGATTTCTTGTGTGTCTTTTGTCTTTGTGTTGTGCATGTGTGCATATTCATGTGTGCAAAACTGTTTCTCTAATTTGCAGGCATCAGAAGTGTAAGGCATGCTATAAGCAGCTGAAAAACCTCAGTAATGTAGTAAAGAACCGGGCGGAGCAAGTTGGTCGCCATGGCAGCACTTTTAAAGAACTGCAGCTTCTAATGGCTCCATTGGACTACTAACACACACACACACACACACACACACACACACACACACACACACACTTTTTTTTAAAATCTTGCACATAAAGCTTGGTCTGAGTAAGTTCTTAATGGGCAGAGACCCTGAGTACTGAATGTGACCGATCATTAAGGACTGTATGGCTTTGTGAGCGTGAAGAGCCTGTGTGTCTCTAGGCTATGGGAAAAAATCCTCAGAGGCGAAACAATCTTTCAAAAGACTTCTTATTAGTTGATTAGCTGTTGTTTATAGTTACAAACATCTGTACAAGTGTAAACACTGAAGTAATGTTTTTTTTCCAATAAAATACATTCTCAATCATTTTTTATTTGTAATTGATAAACAGGAATTTATCAACCTTTGCAACATTCAAGATGGTACCTTATGGTACAATTTTATACTGGCCCTATGATGCAGAAATCCTTGTTTCTGGAATTGAAAGTAAATGTAAGTAGCTAGAATGCGTACAGATATGTTTAAATTAAAGGGGGAAAACGGAATAATTGTGTGCATAAACGTATTAAGGGCAGATGCTTCCAAGGAGTCAGAAGAGAAGAGCTGGATCTGCTGTTTTTGTCCGTGATAAATGGTGCTGCTCCAGACACATAAATGTTGCAGCACAGGTTTGCAAGCCAGATGTAGAGCACTTGGCTTTTGGGCTGTGAGCCATAAATTTTGTGGTAAGTAGACTTAGTGTACCGCTTCAATTTACGCATTGCAAATACTGGAAATTTTTAATAATCTATCCCTCTAAACGCAATGTTTAGTTGTAAATGATCTGCAAAAGGGGGCGCTATTGGCTGCCACATGGCTTTTGGTGCTTCATAAGAGCACTGCTGGGCATCACTGGCACATCATGGTTTCCCAGGAACAGTGGGGTACTGCCACTGCCACAGAAAGGAGTGCGTCTGCCACTCTGCCATCTTTAGGCAGGTCAGACCGCAGTCTAATTCATCTCCTCCTCAGCTGCAGATCCGCTCCAGGGCCATGAGCTGAAGAAGGACTCCAGGATGGACTGGAAGAGACAGACTGAGACTTTAGTTGATCACGTGGGGGGGGGGGGGGGAGGGGGACCCTGAGGGACAGACTAGAGCTGTATTTGAAAGCAGTCAGGCACCAGGTCATGTCCAAGTTGGGTGAAAAAAAAATAAAATGCTAGCCTCCCCTCACACTTTGGGAGGCAATGTAGATGTTTCACTGCCTCACACTTCCTGAAACACTGCCAGCACTGATTTGCCTGGAGAGAAAAAAATGGCAGCAGCAGTGAGAGAGCAGCCTCTGTATTTGTGAATGTTTTAAGATTTTGTTTCTTATCAGGAGGGGAGTTATCAGGGCCTTCTATGCTTTCAAAAAAGGTCTAATGAGTTTTGACACACACAAAAAAAATGCATGTCTTTAAATTTTACTTCAATAGAATCATAGGAATTCAATAGAATAATTTAAATTCTGCACATATTGTAGTAATCCTTTTTTTTTTTTAAATCAGCTCTTGGTTGGAAACAGTAGAGTTTAATTCTCGAAATGTCCAACTTGACATGGTCTAATCAGAGGTTTTCTGTGGTGTATCCTAGTAGATTTACACTCTATGGCCAAAAGTGTGTGGACACCTTTCCTAATAATTTCAGGTGTTTCAGCCACACCCACTGCTAACAGGTGTTGGGTCCTACACACACACACACACACACTAGATCACTGCACAACGCCATGCTCCTGCTGGAGTTGGGTAAAGCCCACCACCGCCAGATCCTGGAGGAGGGGAAATGCGTTCTCCAGAATGATGAATCATGCTTCACTATCTGCCACTGTGATGGACAAACCTTGATGCCCGAAGAACGTCTACCAACTGGAATGCATAATGCATGCACAGTAAAGTTTGGTAGAGGATGAAAATTGATTTGGGGCTATTTTTCAGAGTTTTGGGTAGGCCCCTTAGGGCCAGTGCATGTTAATGTTAATGCTACAACATACAAAGCAAGTGTACACAATGAGGTCCCTCCAACTGTGTGGAAAGTTTGTGTAAGAGTCTTTCCCCTGCCAGCATGACGAGCATGAACTCCAGTGACCTGCACGGAGCTCTGATCCCAACCCAACATACCCAGTCCAAACTCCAAAATCTTATTGACTCCCAGAATAGTGGAGACGGACATTATCACAACACAGGGGGTGTAATTCCATAGTGGGTAGCTGTTCAAGAAACTCATAGGTGTGACAGCCAGGTGTCCACATACTTTTGGCTACGCAGTGAAGCTGAGTGAACTCTTCCACTTCTCGGGCTTTCGAGCTCTTGACTGAAGTCCCGTCCCAATAAACAGCAACATAGTCAGGAATCAACCCATCACATTTTGACTTTCAGTGAGTGGGACCAATTTTCTGAAGGGAGAACATAACTCAAGGCCTTGTGTAAGTTCTAGATACATCAAAGACAAGACTGAATGTGGGTTTCCATATACTCTTAGTCTAGGTAAAATATTTACATGTATTGTTTCCTGTGGATCAAGAGGTTTGGCATCATCCATGCTCCTTCTCTGTCTGTGGAGGTAAAATGTAATAATTATGAATGAATGTTTTTTTTAGTGATGGCTATTTTGCTTTTTTAGCAGTTGCTAAATTAAGTTCTCAACAGTTATAGTGTCCAGTGCTTCACTCAACAATGTACATCCTATTGCCTTGGACACACTGCATCACTTCCAAAGGGATCAGACTTTCACATTGGGGCAGCTAGCGGTTAGGGAGTTGTCCCTGCGATCAGAAGGTTGTGGGTTCGAATCCCAGCTCTGCTAGCCTCGTGACTGAGGTTCCCTTGAGCAAGGTACCGTCCCCACACACTGCTCCCCGGGCGCCCCTCGTTGGTGGCAGCCCCCTGCTTCACTTGGTGAATAGATTAAATGGAGAGGAAGAGTTTCACACTGTGTGCTGTGGTGTGGTGTGTTCATGCGTGACTATAATGAGGCATTTTACTTTACTACACAACTTGCTGTGAATCTTACAAGATCTTTTGCCAGGAGGAATCTCCGGCCAGTGTCTCGTCTCCTATCTACGTTTTGTCACAAACACACATGAGAAGCGACAGTGAGAATAATTCCATAACATGCACGAGAGTGGGGCTGTATCCGAATGGTTGAATGAAACTTCCTCTCCTTTCCACTTTCCGTGGTTTTGACTGATTTGGTAGTCGAGTGGATCCACATGCTAAGTCACCTCTACCTGTTATTTAGAGAGGCCACGGGCTGCAGTCCAGGCAAAATCAGGGCAAGCTGGTATTTAACGAAGCTTCATTCAACTTTCTGACTGCAACCAGGGATTGTTTTTCTTCCGGAAATGAATGTGAGCAAGAAACGAGCGATTCAAGTTGTTTTTGTAATGGTGATTCGCTGCAAATAAAGGAAGAAAAAGGAGAGAGTATGAATATTAAAAATAAAGAGTATAAACGCCCCCGGGTTTCCCCCTCTCCCTATGTCTTGCTCTCATTGGCTGTAGATTGTCGTCAGTGCAAGTCACAATACTTTTACCACTTGAGGATTTGGACTGGATGCCTGCAAGGCCTCTCGGACGGCGTCTTTGAACGCGTAGCGAAGCGAAGCGAAGGAGAGACGATCTTCTTCTGATCTGGGGCTTTTGTCTGTGCTTGCTAAAACAGTCCATGGGTGGAAATCAGGCCTGAAAAGGCAGAGGGTAAACTTAGCTTTTGATGATTTTTTGGTTGGATTGATTTTTTGGCGGAGAATGTCACTGATATAAGGTAAAGTGGCCCCTTTTGTCACGTGTGAACACACCACAGCACAGCACCCAGTGTGAACAGTATGAAATTCTTTCTCTGTATTAAATCCATTTAACCCATTCACCAAGTGAAGCAGGGGGCTGCCACCAACAAGGGGCCCTGGGGAGCAGTGTGTGGGGACGGTACCTTGCTCAAGGGAACCTCAGTGGTGCCACTGGCAGTCGTTTATGTTTACACGCCCTAACAAACCCTGTTAGAAAGAAAAAAGTCAGAGGTTAATACCCAAGTAATGAAGAGTAGTTAAGAAAGTAGGTGCCCAATCAATTTTTTTTTTTAACCTGCAGTCCTGAGATCCAAACCCACAACCCTCTGATCACAGGGGCAACTCCCTAACCACTAGACTAAGCTGGCCCAGCGGGCATTTAGCTTAAAATTGGGACTACAAAAAGGTGTTTT
Organism: Brycinus macrolepidotus; assembly: GCA_037974445.1. Taxonomy (NCBI): domain Eukaryota; kingdom Metazoa; phylum Chordata; class Actinopteri; order Characiformes; family Alestidae; genus Brycinus; species Brycinus macrolepidotus. The sequence continues at coordinate 2,912 of JBBPCZ010072368.1, read as the reverse complement.
TTTTCTCTTCCATTTCTGACTGTATTTTGATATTTCGGGCCTGAAACAGGTTCGATGGTATTGTTGCCATTGCTGCTTCACGTTCGACACGTTACTGTGAATGAGAATAATCTTCAAGGTTAAAGCATTTTTGCAGTCTATTTAAATAATACCTTTTGAAACAGTGATTTGCTTCGTAGTAAGAGTGCTCAGATCTCTCACTCGGCTTTAGGGAGAGAACAGGATTCCAACCCTGCTGCTGTTATTAGACAAGGCTCCAATCTAATTCTCACTCCAGCGCTGCATGCAAGTAATGCAATTTAATCCATTCTGTCATTGCAACCCTCACTGTTTTCACTGTAGCAACTCATGTCGTGATAATAAAATAGAAATGAATTGTTTATGCCTACTTGACAACATTTATTCTCTTTGTAAAAACATTCAAATGAAGAGTGTAATGGTGCACTATGGGAATTTCAGACTTGTTTTTGTTTTTGCATTCTTCCTCTTGCTTTTTCTCATACTGTAGAAACATTGGATTGGAGTCCAAAGTCACCCCCAGGCACGCAAGAAGTGGGACTGCATTAAAAAAAAAAGGAATACAAGGTAATTGCACACTTTTTATATTTAATGTAATGCCTTTCCTGAAGTGAATAATGCTACGCCTATCTCTATGAAATGAGAAGCCACAATACGGGACAGGGACTGAGAAAAGAGAGGGCGCAGCAGCATCAAGGCCCCGATGCCCCATTATGGGTGAGGTTTTGAGGCAGAGGGAATCTGTCACTCCTCCAATAGTGTATGTCTCAGCGCCCTGGCCTCATTCTCCTCTGATGATCCAGGGCAAGCTTCTCTATTGAGTCTTTTGATGAGAGAGTCATGGTTCAATCAACAGCAGCGTCGGAAAAAGAAGCGGAACTCTTTCCTGGAGTTCCTGAAGGAAGAAACTGCTAGGGAAGAAACTACAGAAGTGAAACTAGAAACAGTAATCAATTACACACAGGTTCTGGAGATATCTGACATTAAACATCGTTGGGTATATAGATAGGTCAGATAGAGTCTTGTGAGAAGAAAATGGTGATAGTATTAACAGGTCAATAACATTCTGAACACCAAAAAAATGTGAATACCATAAATTTTGTGAAAAGGTAATTATATTTGTGGCAATGATGTTTGGAAGGGCCAGAGTTAGCATAGTTTCGTCTCACTAAACCTGGAAATTAGCAGGTGTGTTTGAGCAGGAACATCTTTAAACTGTCCTGGATGCTTGGCTCTCCAGGACCTGAGCTGTAAATAAGGGCAACATTAACACGTACAGGTCAAAAGAATTACGGGACTTTAATCAAAATCTTGTGTAAAAAGGTGTTTCAGTCTAGACTTAGACTGAGTATATCTGAATCCTGAACTGAAATTATAAAGTGTGTTGTCAGTATTGTAGTTTAGTTTGACAAAGATTTCTCCACTTGATGGTGAAAGACATCCCTGATGAAGTCCGTGACATAACAGCAAAGATAGCGCATGTTAAATTGACATTTGTTAGCACCTTTAGTACACATTAAAAATCCAAATTACAAAACTAAACGGCCGAAAGTATGCGGAAACCTGACCATCACCCCTATATGAGGTAGTGGGACATCCGATTCCAAAAATATGGGCATTAATACGGAGTCTCCCCACTTTCCTTGCAGCTGTAACAGCCTCCACTCTTCTGGAAAAGCTTTCCAGAAGGTTTGAGTGTGTCTGGGCCCAGCCCAAACCCTGAAACACAACCTCACACCTTTATCTGACCTTCACTAGACTTTACTGTTGGCACTATGAATTCCAGTAACATGGCATCCACCGAAACCACATTTGTCTACTAGACTGCTAGATAGTGAAGTGTGACTCATCACTGCAGAATTATTTCCAGTGGAGTGTCAGGGTTCTTCACACTGCTGCAGTTGACAGTTGGCATTATGCTCAGTGATCTGAGGCTTGTGGGCAGCAGCTCAGCTGTGGCAACCCACTTCCTGAAGCTCCTGCTGCAAAGTTCTTGTGCTCATGTTGATTCCAGGGAAGCAGCAGAGGGTATGCGATATTAACGCATGCGCGATGTGCTTCAGCTCTCAGTGGCCCCACTTGGAGGCCAAACTGCTGTTTCTCCTTGTGTACAAACTGACTGTGGTAAAGGTGGCCTCCAGTGCCACATTTAAGGTCACTGGTTTCTCCAGAGTGATCCAGTCTCCTGCAATGTCTGTGGAGACTGCCAGGCTGTGCAATTGGTGGGGCTAATAAAGTCACTAATAGGAGGGACGCTCCACGTGCTTTTGGCCATTTTCAGGCAAACTATTCCTTTCACATGCTCCTGAATATCTAAATAGCTTCTTACTTATCACTGGATTAAATCTAACTAGATTAAGATCAGGTCTTGCATTGTAACTATGACTAACATGAAAAAAACAGTTTGTTGGCTAATCTGGAGCCATGCAAAATTAAAGCTGAGCTGCTGTAAGTTCAACTGTTAAACAGTCAGAAACAGACTTTTAACCCACGTGAAATCGGGGATATAGCTCTTGAGCCAGTCTGATCAGTTTATTTTGGGATACAAATAATTTCTGCTACTAAGTAAATCAATCAGGATTTATGGGCTTTATGAGACTTTACTAGAGTTGATACAAACAACATCAAACAGTATCTATCCAATTTTACCTTTCTTCATACCTGGTATTAACCTTTAGCAATTTTACAGCAATGTTTACTTCACCACTAATTTGCAGTGGTTCTACACGTATTAACACAATTCTCTACCACAAACATTCCTTTGCTGTTTTTATGTAGCTTTAGTTATAAATTAAATAGAACTCAGATTTACCTTGACCATCTTTGTTTTTCTTGGGGGTTTTTTTTTTCTCGCAATCAGTGTCATTAATAAGACCTAAGCATGAACTGATTTT
>JBBPCZ010072358.1:0-11969 GCA_037974445.1 Brycinus macrolepidotus | reverse complement strand
AGAGACGGAAAGAGAGAGAGAGAGAGAGAGATAGAGAGAGAGAGAGACAGAGAGACAGACAGAGGGAGATACAGAGAGACAGACAGAGAGAGAGAGAGAGACAGAGAGAGAGAAACTTACACTTTTCAACCCACCTCAAGTTCTGATCTATTAGATCATAGTTTTTTCTTTTCTCTGTGAAAATTATGAAACAGCACAGATATAGTTACACCAAGACCAAAAATGTGTTCAGCTAATTCTAAATATGATCTGTTTTAGATCCTTTTAGAAATGATCCCCTTGTCCCCCCATCTTGATGAAGCTTTTTGTCAAACAGCTTCAGGAGAGTTCATGTATCTGTAAAATGTGATGTTTTTTTTTACTATTCTAAACGTCTGTAACCTGAGCTTGGGCAACACAAGTGGAGCTTAACGTGTCATGTCAGTAACACCACAGGAAATGAACTGAACTGAAATCTTTTCGAAAGAACTGAACTAAACTGAATTTGAATTGCATCAAATAGATTTGAGCTTAACTAAATGAAACTGAATTTCAGTCAAGCTAAAATGAGCCAAACTGCACTGAACTGAATTAAAAATGTTTGAGCTGAACATAATGAAACTGAACTAAATTGATTTGAATCAAACTGAACTAACTAAACTAAACTAAACTAAACTAAACTGAATTGAATTAAAAAGGTTTGAGCTGAACGTAATGAAATTGAACTGAACTAAACTAATTTGAATCAAACTAAACTAAACTAAAAATATTTGAGCTGAACATAATTAAACTGAACTTATCTAAACTGATTTGAATCAAACTGAACTGAACTGAACTGAACTCAACACAACTCACCTTAACTCAACTCAACTTAACTCAACTCAACTCAAACACACCTGAACTGAATAGATTAGAGCTGAACTCACTTAAACTGAAATGAATTAAACTGAACTGAATCAAACTCAACTGAACTAAACCAAACCAAACCAAACTGAGCTGAGTTGAGCGGCGTGTTTTGCGGCCTGTATTTGGTGTAAAAATTCCACCCACTTTATTTCAGCATGAATTTGATCATTCTGTATCTTTTTTTTTTCTTGATTAAAAATTAAGTTTTCAATTCATCCAAAGCTAATTTGCAGCTTGAAAGACTGCTTGGAAATTGTCTGGCAAAAGAAGCAATTATTCCTTAGAAAATCAAGGTGAATAACATTGACTATTACAGTATAGAATTTACTTTAAGTTCTACACACTGTCACTGAGGAGTCTGGGATCACTGATCAAATGTTTTTCAACAATGTCAAACTGAGTATCATCCATTTCTGTGAATTATCTTCTTATTTGCCTTATTTTTGCCGGTTCTCTTCATAGAAGGGTGGTGTTATAGCATGTCTTTGTTCTCAAGGTGAGGTTTGGGAACATCTGATTTTTTGATGTTTTACGTGTTCAGATCCATCACGAAATATCCATTTTGTAGTGTTAGCTAAGTAGCCAGCTAACACTACCAGCTGTTCAAATGTGCTGCTTGTGCATTTATTCCTCTCTGTTATTCTGTTCTTATCTGATCTAGACAGATTTGTTTTCTTCTCTCTTAAGGCCTCGGATTTCCAATACAGGGTTCCTTCCAGACCCAGAATATGAAAGTCATCACTGAAGCAGATCTCTGAGTTCTTCTAGGGCGGGATGAGTGAGATAACAAGCACACGATAATCCTAATGGCTACTTAAACATCAGTCCTCAAAAGCTTAATGTACGCAGAACAGGATAAAACATCAAAGATCTTCACATCAGTTAATAAAAGATCAATTAAAATGGATATAAGAATAAGAACAGCAGTGAAAGCTGGAAAAAAATAGACAATTCGATGAACGTGCTGCAAATACAGTACCAGTCAAACATTTTTGCACCCCACAGGTTTTTTACTATTTGTCCACTTTTTTCATAAACTGCAGTTTTTTATTCTCGTTAAACGCTGGAAAGTTGTTGAGCGAACAACTATAAATGAAAATAAGTCAAATAAAGCCAGTTTCCTTTCTAAGAGTAAAGAATCTGTAACAGTGCAGGTCTGACTCCTATTGACTGGTTGTTGGTGATGCAGAGTCAAATTCTAGACTGTCCTTTAACTTTAAACGCACTCGTTAACTGTTTCTTCCCATTGTCTGTCCTTTATTAGCTCATTAAATATCTAACATTTGAATGGTGAACAAATGTAATTATATTACGTAGCTTTTATGTCAGTAGTGAAAAATAAAAAATATGACATTTTCTGGGTGATAAAGGAACTCAGATGGTGAACATATTGTAAATATATTTGTTTGCAAAGGATATTGAGTGTATGTTTGCGAATATGAAGTGAGAAACATGCAACTGTAGAAAATCTCAGTGTGTGCCAAACTTTTGCCTGGTAGTGTATGTAAATAACACATACATGGGGTTTTTGTGTTGTTTCATGTAAATGTTGCACAGATACTATGTTGAATACAAGTCACGAGATATAACCAGCTGGATGCAAGTTTTATGGTGTAAAGCCGACCCAAGGCTTCACCTCATCATCAGGAAATCATGAGCTGGGACTGGAGTCACTGGGACTGGAGGTCATTAGTAGATCATCAGTAGGTTATTGCCGATACCACTAAAACTACAGGTTGACGATATCAGTCGATATTATCAACCAACTGGTATATCGGTCCAGCTCTAATCGTTCTGTCTATCTGGATGCCTGTGTGTATCAGAGCCCTGGCCATGCAGACGGAGGCTGCGGTCACTAGGCTGTAGTCACCATTCCTGGCAGGCAGCAGAGCATTATGAGGACAGATTGGAGTTGATACATGATTGTGCGAGAGCAGGGACACAGAAAATGGCCAGTTACCGAATGGAGGGCGATAATGACCTGTTCAACTGCTGATCGTGTTGATGATGAAATGCAAAAAAGAGAAGCTGAATTCGTTCCTTGGCAAAGGCTGAAATTTTGCCACAGTATAAAGCTACGAATCCGCTCCTTCTGTGAGACCACGCAAATGTGAAAAAATAAGATTTGCCACTATTTTACCATCCTCAACATTTCATCTAAACACTCAGAAGACACATGTAGGTTCACTGGTGGGTTTAGAGAGTAAATAAAACAGATATTTGTGTTGTAGACGTCTGGTTCCATTCACCTCCATTGTAAAGGGTCGTTAAGCTTCTCTAGATTGAACCATTTAACACCAAACCCTCTCGTAATTTGTTTAACGCTGAACACTTCAAAAATGTAGAAATTTCCCATTTAATTACCTCCAGTGTAGGGTCTTTTCTCTATATACACTGAGGGGGCCTAAGATTAAATAAGTTAGAGATTAAAAAAACTGCTGTTTTAACAAATCTGTGTCCTGTTTTGTTATCTCGAATTCATATTTAACAAGATCAGACGTAAAATGATGTAGCAAACACTAAAGCATGTCATTCCTGAGAGTGGACAATACATTCTGATTAGTGTTGCAAGAACTCGGGGGGCTATTTATATTATTTTATAATGTTATATTGTATAGTTTTTGTAGGTTATGCTGTTTCTACTTTCTTCTCTTGTTCTGTCCACTTTGCTGCCGTAACAATGCAAATTTCCTGCCTGTGGGACTAATAAAGGGTTATCTTATCTTATCTTATCTTTACTCCAGGATCAGCTGACCGCGAACTCCCTCGCCATAGCAGTGCTGATGCTTCAACGGTGGTGAATTTTTCAGTGGACATGATTTTCTCATTGGACCTAAAACAGCTCCATAATTTCACAGGTGAATGATTTACCCTGTGAAATTTTTAACAATAACAATGTTCTTCTCCTGAATTCATAGCTTCCTTAATGGATACCATAACATGTTATATTTCATTAAAGTTTATTCTATATTAGGGAGTCCTATAATTTAGATTTTGAGACTCTCCAGGGGTCTTGGATCTTCAGGAAGCTCTGATTGATTTTAACTACTATGAAACATGTATATCTAGTGATTAATTAAATGATCTGACTTGTATAAAAGCTTGTCACCACAAGACTTAATGTATCGTAAATGTACGAAATGTTTTTACAGTTTAGATCTGTTGTTCGCGGTGAATGTACAATAGCTGCTGTTTGAGTTGGCCTTTTGGGCCGGTGTGGCGCGTGGTTTGGAAAAATCAGGGTCAGTTTTATAAGGGGGTTTTAGAAGGGGTTTTATAAGGGGCAGCTGTGATTACATTCCTGCCCTGTTCGCCTTCGTTATGAAGCCGAAAGGGGAGCCGAAGTAAAGCAGAAGGTGTGAAAGTGCACTAAAGTGCAGCTCTCACCAACCAAAATATACACAACGCTCACATGTCCCAAACGCTTTCGCTGATTCTGCAGACCGAAAAGGGTGTGTGTTACAGCCAGAACATGAAAACACACTCAAATGTTTCCCAGTATTTACTTTATCCAGAGAAAGGGGCACTGTGAAAACCCTCAGAGAGGTGTGTGTCAAATTGTCTTTATGTCTAGAACCTGCATTAAGTGCATTTAGTGCCAGAGGGGCAGTTCAGTACTTTTCTCTCTCAATACATACCTGCATGAACTGCTAATGATCAAGTAACAGTATAAGAAGAAAGACATTATATCCATAAGATTGGAGGTGGAGCTTCACTTAAAAATGATCCTTAAAGTGAACCGAGTTTATAAAAAACATAAAACCTCATGTTTTTATTACATCAAATTAGTCAAACCTTATTTCATTCAAATTAATTTTTCATTTCATGGCTACTGCAAATCGTCCCCAGACAGGAGTGCCTTATGCAAAACCTCTCTCAGACTGATGATAAGGAAGGTAAGAGAGAAGCCAGCAGTCACTGGAAGAGCTGCAGGAACAGCAGATACACAGAGAACAATAAGCAATGAACTTTACCTCAATCAGCTCCATTCCCACACTTTTAAGATGTGCTGCATATTAGCCTAAATGGTTTCAAACTGAATCTGAGTCTAAAATCTTCGCACCATCCTTAAGGTCAATCAGGACAGTTTAGGGACATCTAACTATGGTCAGACCAAACAAAAATAGAATTCTTTGGCAATAACTTGGCTCGTCATGTTTGGAGAAAGAAGAGTTGATCCCAAGGACACCACATCCTCCCCATCAATAGAAAATTTAATGGAGTGACAAACCCGAGAGATATAACTGGAAAATTTAATCTCAAAGATGAAATTGGCAGTGAAATATGGTGGTGGTAGTGAAATGGTCTAGAGATACTTTGTTGTTTAGGGCTGCTTCAGAATCATGAATTCTGCTCTCTAGCAGAAAAAAGACTTCTTTTTTTAACCCATGCGCATGTTCTTGCAGACCACCAGCTTACAATAAGCTGAAACCTTTGTCCCACCCTGGCTTGTCATCAATGTATTGATTAGCAATCTGTCATTTTGGAGCTTTAGTCTGGCCTCAGGGCTCAGTAATAAATAGCGATCATTAAATAGTTATGTTTGGTGGTGCTTGTTCATCAAAAAGCACTGTATCCTTGTTTCTCCATTATCTAACTCCATAAATGTGTGTGGAATCCGGGGTTCAATAACATGAACCCTGCTGTTGGCGCGGATCTGCGACAGTGTAGTTTTTATTGAACACAACTCCTCCATTCCACCAGAGAAGATAAATATTTGAGAAAGAAATAGGATTTGGCACATTGAAGTCAGAGAGAGCATGAAAGCGTGTGTGTGTGTGTGTGTGGAAAGTGTTTACAGGTTCAGTTGGGCCATAACGCTGCTTTTCGAGTCCTTGAATGGTTTATAGAAGCACGCGATAAAGCCTAATGAAGGATGATTGCAATAACATTACAAAGTGACCTACTTTTGAAGAGATGTTAGAGAAGCAGGACACTGTGAATGCGCAAAGGCCTTTTGTTTTCTCTCAGAATGTAGCCTGACGTCAGTTCTGCCTGACTGAAAGTGAATGAATGATTTTAACTCTTCAGCTTTGACCAGGTCCAGCACAGAACCATTTAAATAAAGGAGAATGAACATTACCTGCTAAAAGAATACTGTAAATGCACTAAAGCATATCCAGATACCTGTTCCTCCAGTGTTTATTTTGAAATAAGGAGTGTTTATTTTGAAATAAGGTGGGTGTTTCTTTATTAGAAACACCCACCTTGTGCCTCCACTAAAGGGCCACTTTACTGGAAACACTTACCTCGTGCTTTCACTCACTGGTCAGTTTATTTTAAAGTTTGTGAGTGGTGGACACTTCTGAAACTCTTCTGAAAGTCGGTGTTAGAATAAATTTTGAGTGGTTAAAAAATAAGTCAGAAATGTCTTCCTGATGATGAGAACTCTGATGTGCAAAGTCAGTGGATTATCCCTTTAATTGTTACCAGTGCGCACATACAGTGACAGTAAAGTGGGTGGGGCTTAAGATACTTACACTTACGGCATTTAGCAGACACTTTTATCCAAAGCAACTTCCATCCCCTAACTACAGGGGACAGTCTCCCTGGAGCAACTTGGGGTTAAGGGTGTTGCTCAGGAACCCAGTGGTGGTTTGCTGAATGTAGGATTTGAACCCATGACTTCTTGGTCTAGAGGCAAGTATCCTACCCACTTGGCCACCACCATCCTCATATGGGCAGACCCACTCTCGTTTTTTTCTGAGGACCTCAAGGACTTTAATTAGAGTAATAATGAAGATTTTTAACACATATTTAACATTGAAAATCTTTCAAGACGTTGCAGAGCCCGAACTCACTTTGGCCATAAAGCCTGGGTTTGATTGTGAATGCGGTGTGTTTTCTGCCTCTGTGATGAGTGTATGGATGGTGTACTGGTGCAGTGTGTGCTCAGGTGGAAGTAATAAACAGGCTGAGAGATTGAAGTCTACACTGATCATATCACACTGCACAACCAGCACTCTAATATCGATCTGCTCAGGCTCCAGAAAAGAACACACCTGAACTCGCCTCTACCAGCACACGCAGATATTCAGCTCCCTTCATCACATTTATCCCGTTAATTCTCTCCTGTAACGACCCAGACACGACAGAGCAGAACAAACACCTGCGAGATGCATCTGTTACTGCATTTGAGTGAGTATAAACATAAACCATATATATATATGAACATATATGAACATAAAGAACATACCTGAACTTGCCTCTACCAGCAGATGCAGATATCAAATACAACACTGCAAGATGAGCGAGCATAAATCTAATTCACACACACACACACACACACACACACACATAAATATAGCACAGGTGTCATTTATGTTGAGGATACTGGGGACATGTCCCTGCCACTTTTTGCCGAGGGCCATTATGTCCCCGTTACTTTTTGAAAGATCATTAAATTTACTATTAAGAACAAATCAACAAGTATTTTTTATTGATAAATCAGAATCAGAATCGGAAAACTTGATTGATCTTGGAGGAAATTGCTTATGTTACAACTGCACAGATACACAGAGACAAGAACAATATAAAATACAAAGTCTAAATAAAAGTAAAACAAAAACTCTGAAGAAATACTTTATATTAAAGTGGAAACAGTACACACTATACTATAAACACAGATTCTGGGTATAAAAAACTGTTATTGAACATAATAGAGATCAGTGGTAGATCAGTAAAACTGACATAAGTAGTTCACATGGTACGACTATTGCACATAATAATAAGATATTGATGATTTAGCACTCGAAAAGAAAAGTGCACATGATATGATACATTTGCCCCCCCCCCACCCCACAAATCAACAAATACTTTCACAACCCCCCAAACCTGGTGATATTTAACCACCACTAAAATAGCTTTACTAAATAAACACATTTAACATTCCAGATTTTTGTGTTTCTTTCTGCTTGCAAACATAAGCTCAGTAAAAGCCTCCTGTTCTGAGCTGTTGATGCTTCAGTGAGGATTTTATTGGGCGTAAATTCTTTTTTGGACTACAGACATGACCTTTTTAATGCGTTTCCCGCACTAGATTGGATAAATATGTTGCAGAAGCGACAGCATCTTTGATTTATTTGTTCCAAATGTCATTACTCATCCGCAATGCAAAACACAGCAGTCAATCTTCCTTAAACCAAGCAATGAGGATTTCCAGCTTGACATTTAGTCCGTTATTATAAATTAAGTTATTATTGAATCGTTGTAAATTTGGGAATTTTATTGCTGAGCTGAATGAAGATGTATCCATAGATTTACTGCTTTAATTTTATTCAAAGGCTTTAAAGGAATAGTTCAGAAAAAATCTAATTTACTCATTTTTTCCCACGGATCCTAGATGTGACTAATTCTGCCTCCATACTTTAGAACTGGAGTGTTGCTAACGTTGCTAACACAAGAAGTCAATAGTCACCCAAATCTTTTCTGTAAATACATCCTCAAAACTTTCCTCAACCTGGTCAAACAACATCCAGCTCTTCATTAAGGTGGAGCAGACTTGTGGATGTGGTTTAGGACACAGTATGACTTACAGGGTGGAGTAAAAATAAACTAAAGCTGAGTGCAAAATGCAGCTGTTTCAGATGACATCAGGCCTGGTATTCACAAAGCTGCTGTAAATTAGAGAACTAAACCACACCCACAGGTCTGGTTCTCCTTAACCCACAGAACACGAGCAGCACGGATCCATGTTGGAAGCGCAACCAAGAGTAAATTGTAAATTGTCTCCTTATATGGAAGACCCCCCGGTTTGTGTTGATGCTCGAGGTGTCAGACGTCACGCTGAGCTTTGTTTGGTGTTCCTGTTTCACGTAGAACCAAAGTTACTGTAATTTAAAAACATGTAATAATAATAATAACCGCTACTGGGGTTTTAAAAATGGTGTCACACACAAATGAACATAAAGAACAAAAATGAACAAATTAATTTTATTTTAGGTTTAACAGAAAAAAAAACACAAGATCTTTGAACCCGGGAGAACTTTCAGGATAGTCTCCGCCCACAAGTGTGTGGGGAAAACCCGCAGATGGAGGGGGTCCGGAGAGCGGCCGAGAGAAAGAGCAACAAACAGCGAGCGTTTGGGAGAACAAACACCGGTTCCAGACTGTTTTACACCGTTTATATTTACTGAAATCAGAGTTTACTGATACACTCTGAGTTCTGAGGGATAATGAAGAGCTGGATGTGATTTTGAGTGGGTTGAGAGAAGTTTTGGGGATGAATTTATGGAAAAGATTTGTGTGACTGTTGACTTCTAGTGTTATCAAGGTTAGCCTTGTAGCTCCAGTTTGGAATTAAAGAAGCAAAGTGTGGACTCCAAACATATCTTAGATGGTCGAATACTGGAATCAGTGGGAAACTGTGTCAATTTGACTTTTCCTCAGGGTAAGTAAACTTTAGTTGTAAAGTTGCTGTAGTTTGGTGTGTTTTTTTGGTTTGTTTTGGCATATTTTTTAGTGTGTAGTTTGGTGTTGCAGTGGGTAGCGCTGTGCCTCACACCTCCAGCGTTGGGGGGTTTGAATGCGGGTCCTGGCCTTATGTGTGTGTGGAGTTTGCATGTTCTTCTCGTGGTGGCGTGGGTTTCCTACGGTGGCTCCCACAGTCCAAACACATGCATAGATTCTAAATTGACCGTGTGTGTGTGTGTGTGTGTGTGTGTGTGCGCCCTGCGGTGCCCTGCCTCGCGTCCATAGGCTCCGGGTACCCGCGACCCCAGTGAGGATGAAGCGGTTACAGACAGTGAGTGGGTAGTTTGGAGGGAGTGAAGTCTCGGCCTGGTTGTTGACGGCGCTGTCAGGTTTTGTGTGTTTATGGTTTCTGTTTGCCTGAGCTCAGCAGAAGGCTGTGATCTGAACTGGAACAAAATATTTCACTCTGAACACACGGACATTGACAGTGAGGTGTATTTAATTTTGCTCTAAAAAAATCCTCCTCACTATTGTTGTGTGTGCTTTGACCTCTGTTTGTGTTTGGTCAAGCATTAATAGACCCGCTTTCAGATTCAGCACAAAGAAACACACTTTCTTCTACACAAGCGATTTAAACACACCGCGCTGAAATCTCTCTCTCTCTCCCTCTCTCTCTCTCTCTCTCTCTCCCTCTCTTCTGTACATCCCTCTCACCTCATTCTCTCTCTTTTTCTTTATATTTATTACTTTCTTTCTCTGTTTTTTCTCTCTTCTTTCAATCTCTAATTCTGTCTGTCCTGTCTCTCTCTCTTTCTTCTCTCCTTTATCTCTCTTTCACTCTCTACCCCATTCCTCTTATTTCCTTTCTTTCTTCCTCTCCCTCTTTTCTCTTTCTCTCCCTCCCTTATCCCCTCTGTCTTTCTCTCTCTCTCTCTCTCTCTCTCCCTTTCCTCTAATTCTCCCTCTCTCCCTCTCCCTATCTCTCCCCCTAACTCTCTCTGTCCCATTCCTCTTATTCTCTTTACCTCTTTCTCCCTCTCTCTCTTCCTCTCCCTCTCCCCCCCTCTCTCTCTCCCTCTCTTCCTCTCTCTCTCTCTCCTTCTCACCCCCCCCCCCCCTCTGTATGAACTGATTGACTCAGCAGTAGAAATGAATGAGTCAGCGCTGCAGGCAGAGCCCAGTTTTCTGAACAGAGCTGTAACGGACGTTAGCATGTTTAGCTAACCCATATTTTGCACTAAACTAAACTCAGTGGAGCTGAAATAATTGCGGGGCTGGAAGGAAAAGAACTAAAAAAGAACTGAAAACATTTGTTCTTTTTTTCCACATCAGAAACTTTTAAATGAGCTGCGTGTCAAAAGCCACTTTGAACTTTTTTTTGCTTCATCCAGTTCATTTGAAAGCTGATAGAAGAAATGTAGGACGCATTTGAATCAAATTCTTCACAGTAAAGGCTAATCATAACTTGAAATAAATGATTGCTTGAGTAGACGACAGCGTATTTGTGAGAGTTTCTGATTCATCTGTTTGAAAAGGCTCCAGCAGCCTTTGGACACTAGATCCACACGAGGTGTACCCAGATCAACTAAAAATATTCCTGCACTTTATCTCTGCTAAAACGTTTAAATTAGCCCAGCAAAGGAGTCTGATTTCCTCTTCAAAGTGCTTCATCAAAGTGGGCAATCTTTTGAAGGTTAAAAACTCAAGGAACAGTTTTAATGTTCGTACTGTGTAATGTGAGGCTTCATTAAAGCATTTTAGCAAAGAAAAATCAGCAACAGTATAAAAACCTGCAGAGACCTAGTCAGTAATCTCTCTATTCCATCAATAGTGTTTATCGGAAACACCAACCTTGTACTTCCACTCACTGGCCACTTTATAGGAAACAGCCCCCTTTTTGCAAATGGTGTTGGCTAAAAAAGTGTAAGGGAAAAATACCACCTGAGACAAAAGCGTTGCTTTTAACCCCTTAAAAATGCTGAATAATTTACAATCCCTCACACACACTCCCACACATACATACACACACACAGTCTGCTACACAGGCTTTGGATGTCCAGCTCTCCTCTTTGTTAGCGGTGAATAAATGAGTACAACTCAGTCTGTGATCTGATGTGAACAGCGCAAAAAGAAGATGGCTCAAGGTGTGAGGAAACGCCGCCAGCTTCAATATAGGAAAACTGAATATATATATATGGACAAAAGTTTTGGGACACACCTGTTTTTCAGGGTTTGGTCTAGGCCCCTCACTGACAGTGGCGCAGTGGGTAGTACTGTTGTCTCACACCTCCAGGGTCGGGGGTTCGAATCCAAGTCCTCTCCTTGTGGGTGTGGAGTTTGCATGTTCTCCTCGTGGGGGGGTGGGTTTCCTATGGGGTCTCCGGTTTCTTCCACAGTCTAAAGACACGCATGTCAGCTGAATTGGGGATTCTAAATTGACTGTATGTGTGTGTGTGTGTGTGTGTATGCCCTGGGGTGGGCTGGCACCCCACCCTGGGTGAGTGAATGAATGGGCTAGGCATCTTACTTCCAGTGAGGGACAATCTGAATGCTTCAGCATTCTAAGATGTTTTAGACAACGCCATGCTTCCAACCGTGTGGACACAGTTTGGGGAAGAACCTTTTCTATTCCAGCATGACTGTGCCCCAGTGCACAAAGCAAGCTCCATAAA